>BPLR01015945.1:0-48034 GCA_021605095.1 Caerostris extrusa | reverse complement strand
CAGTACATGCATTAGTTTTTCATCAAATAGCTTGACAACAAACTGCATTTGTAATAAAAGATGTACAGAAAGGGATATATGAACTTTGAGTAAAAAAGAAACTACTAAGAATTTGTTGAATCTAGAACAAATATACAGTAATGGACTTTCAATAAATATGAAAATCAATATATTAGAAGACAAACAAGTATTTTTCCGTCGGACATGAAATCTGGATGATGACATACCCATCGGGAGTTCTGTAGCTTATATCTTTGTACATCTAATCATGCCTTTGGTTATATTTACTTTTTGATTGAATTCCGTTGGGAATTCGTCACACGGGAGACGAAAAATGAATGAGCAGTTATTTAGAAAAAATTCTGTTTATTTGGATGTCTCGAGAATTGGAATTATTAATTTTTAGGATTTTGTTGTAATTAGATGGAAACCAAACAGAATTTTTAGTTGTTTTATTGATACAGATATATTTATTCTTGTTATGCAACGGTTAGAATTGAACATGTGCTTTGAAAATCATTAATGGTGCAAAGCTGGTTTGTTGTTTTAAATTATCTCAGGTACAATACCAATATGAAATACAATAAATAACAATTGAGCCCATTGATATGTACTTTTATCTTACTGCTTCATGAAGTGAAAACCAATGGTATTCGATAAGTCGTTGTTTGTGGACGTTTTTTGTTCATCTAAGTCCAAAATTGGAGATTGGTAAAAAAAAATTTTTTTCATGTATTTTATATATGTAAAAACTTAATATGTTGTGTGGGAATAATGGGGCCCACATTAAAATGTTGTAAACACCATAAAAATTCATATTTTCTTTATATAAAAATCCATACATAAATCTTTTATAATGAAATATAATTTTTCTTCATATTACCCACAATTAAAAACCTTTTTTAATATTTTTACCAGGATCTGTCTATTCCGTCTTTTGATTTAATATACTATTCTGTCGTTTATCATCAGCTGTAGTTTACTCAAAAATACTTTTAGTCATTGGAACATGATGGATTGTCAAAAAACAGTATTACTGTAGATTGCATCAAGAAAGTACTCTTGATAAAAATTTATTTAAATCGAGTATTACAAAAAAAAAAAAAAAAGTACTTAAAAATCAAGTATTATAAAAAGTACTTAAATCCAGTATTATAAGAAAGTACATAAATCAAGTATTATAAAAGTACATAAATCAAGTATTATAAAAAAATACTTAAATCAAGAAAGTACTCGAATACTTTTTGCGAGATCATATAGATATGTATTCTTTATGTTAACTCAATTACATTCATCTCAAAACGTTAAAGCATGAAAACATGCTTGGTATTGACATATTGCTATGCGGATTGATTTTCACTATGCGGATTGATATTTCATGCATTCATAAATTACTAAAAATATACATCAAAATTTCAGTCAGAAGAAAAAAAAAATTAATGTCTTTCATCATTTAAAAAAGTATATTCTAATGGCTCTTTTCCATTATATTAATAAAATAAATCTGTAAAAATATTTAGTACAAATTTTATATTTATTCACATTACATGTGTGAAATTACACAAGTTTAAAAATTTACTCTTGTACCACATTCTTTTTTCCAGTTTTAAATAAACTCTAATGAAAATCTTTTTAAACATAAAAATTTAATGTTTCTTTTTGATCTAAAAACATGAAATGCATAATTTAAAAAAAATTTTTCACAATCTTTTCTCTGCTACTTTTTTTATATATATCTCTCAAGAAAAGATAGAAATGATGTTCAAAGCAAATTTTTTATAACTTCAACCTCACTAGACATCTCTAACTAACAACTAAGTGCATAACCTTGTTAAACCCATCATTAAATGCTTTTTTTTTTTTTTTTTCGAAAATTGCAGTCACAGTAAAACAAATCATAAATTGAACATGGAAACTATCAAATACGGTCACAGTGTATAAGTACATTGTAAAAGTGTCTTCTTTTTTTTTTTTTCTCTTGGTCTTCACCTAGAGCTTTCCAGAGCACGGATGGCAAATAACTCTTCCTCCAGTTAAAGAGTGGCTCAAAGATTGTAGATATCAAGAACCGATCTTCGAGGCCGTAAAGAAATGCTTAGTGCTCAAATTAAGCTCAGATGACGAAGTACTCACCAGGGAGCGCTAAAACTTGTGTGCCGTGAAATAGGGCCTTTAGGTACTAGGTCATAAACCAGCTTCGAGACAATGGCCGTTTCCGTTAACAGGAGAACAACAACGTAGCCAGGTTGTTGGTGTCAAGAAGGCCATGGTTAAAAACGTAGTACCAGAAAAAAAAAATGTCGCATTTAAGGTTTATAGCTTTGTGTTCGGACATGAGTTTGCTTCTCCAATTGTTCCACGAAACCTGTGGTTGTTTGAGCCGGCATTTTTTTGTTTTGGGAAGTTATCGTGTGCAAGGTTCTTACAAAATTGCGGGAGTCTAAATTGGTCTCCTTGGCAACATAGTTTAAAAGTGGGAAAACAAGTTCAGATAAATTTAAAGGGAGCTTATATTTCGTTTTTTTTGTGTGTGTTAAAAAAGAACGGTGTTAGTTAGTAACAACCATATACGTTGTAAAAGAAGTATTTTTTTTGCTTCATTTAAGTACTCTTCAAACAAACGAACTACCCCCAAAAGGATAAAATAAAAGAGTTTAATTAAAAACTGGGAAAATTTTTTTTTTTTTTGAAAAAAAGAGCTTGATTTTTTTATATTCCTAGCTATACCTCCATTTTTTTTTTTTCAAACAGACATGTGGAATAAAGAGTAATCCAAATGTTTTTTTAATTAAAAAAAATGTTTGTATAAGCATTTTTTTTAAACAAATCGAAATCGTGAATGGAATTCATTTGTTAAGCACTACAGATTAAGAAAAAGACTGGTTAAATTTATTACTGACACATAGATCACATGATACAATATAATAAATGTTCACGACAATAATTTCTTTTGTAGATATAATCGGTTAAATGTCTATGAAAAATAATTTTAAACTAAATATTTTAAATTTATTTAGATTCCACAGTTCTCAATCCTACTTATGTTCTGCCATTATTTTCAGACTAGCGCACTGGCCTGGGGTGCCATAGGTTTCGAGTTCGAGTCCCAGAGGTGGACTGGATGGGTGTTAGTGGTTCGGAATTAACTTTAAACCGTGTGTAACGGACCCATATGGCTGTAGAACTTTGAGCATATTGTTGACAATTTTACTCCGTAAAAAGATAATATCTCCTGTCTAGATATCTGCCAGCAGCAGACGGTCTTGGCCCACTATGAGGCTGTTGTGCCATTGATGATGATTTTCATCTGAAATCTTGACCTATTTAACCAAAATCTTTCATATAGATTGGTTTGGTTTGTCGCTTTATGGCCGTTTTGTGCACACGAGCGCTAATCAGATCCGGACATACCATTTAAATGGATTCCGAACCACTCACAAATATCAATGCAAACGTAAGGGATTCGAATCTGAAGATATTGGTACCAAAGGCAGAGAGCTGGCCAATTGGCCAACAGGCTGCCCATAACATAGAGATTTCATAAATTTTCTGTATTTTTAAATAATAATCTTATAAATCATGCAATATATTTTTTCCTTTTGAGTGTAATATTCGAGTAAATCAAGCTTATGAAACAAAATCTAGTAATTAACGACAACAGATATATAATAAGCACACACACAAACACACATGTACATATATGGTAATTCATTTAGAATTTGAATCAGTAATCCATTTAATTAATCTGGAAGAAAATTAATTGCAAAGTTCAAACATTTGTGAAATAAGACAATGATTTATTTGTAAAAGGCATTCCTTAATTATATTTTGCATAACCACTAATGGTGCATGTAAATTAATTGTTAACCAATAGCTCAAGATTAGAAAGAGACGATTCATAAGACCAACCTCATACTGTACGAAACAAAAAAGTCAACTTACCTTCATATCTCTCTTCAGAGCCCAAATGGTAGTTGTAGCCATGTTCAATTACTTTGGTTACCAAAGTCATTGGAAGAGCCTTTTGTGATCCCTGTGGAGTGATAACTTTTCAATAAGGTCCCTCAGATAAAAGGGTGGCTGCTGCAATTAAGCATCTTTTTCATTTTATTTTCCTCTCTTATGGATTTCATTCTTGTCTGCTGAGATGTTACTTCAACCTGGAGCATCTTTTTCTTTCTCAGTTCTCGGGTCAATGGGCAATTGTGCGCGTACTTTCAGAACTTTCCTTTCTCCTTTATCTCTTAGCATGTGGAGAGAAGATGGGTTCGATTGCTGCAACAAAGACTTGAGGTCTTTCACTCGAGATCGTTATTCTTCAATGTTTTCGGTAATGATGGCAATAAATACCAGTTCCTCTGGACGTTTTGTGAAACATATGCCACTGCATTTAATGTTCATCTGTCCTTACAAAGTAAAATCTGAAACTTGAGGATTCTATTATATTTTCTTAAGGATTATATCGATTTATTGGGCTGCTAACTCTCAATAAATTAATTCAGGTAACTTTTAAAACATTTCATTCAAAGTCTTTCCATAAGTTTACACTAAAAATACCAGGCATGCCAAAAGAATTATCTAGAGTTATAAGTATAAATGATCTTATCTATTTAGTGTTAATATAATAGTGTTATCCGTATGAGACCAAAATTAGTAGATACGATTTGTAGTGATTCGATTTATTTTTACGAATACAACCAACTTTTCTTTTATAATTGTAATTTTCAATCAAATCAATACTTGTTAATAAGTGCCTGACTCGTGGCATAGTAGCAGCGATCACCGCTGGTGAGCATTAGGAAGGAGGCTGAATCCACTGATGTCATTGTTGTTGACACTGTTTCTAAAAACTAAGAGACTCTATGGCCTTTGTAATGTTCAGCATTTTGCCTCGTTAATTGACTACCTGGTGGGAGTTTTTCGGGGTTTTCTCCCATACGATATTCAAATGTTGGGGAGTTACCTCTGAAAGTCCTCCCGGAATTCCGAAACTATTTGGGACCTGATGGCCGAGTGGTTAGCGCTCTAGAGCGGAATACCACAGGTTTCATTGGAAGAGCCTTTTGGGATCATTGGCTTTGTGAGGTATCATTGGAGGTGTGTGTGTGATTGGAAGAGCCTTTGTGGGGTAGCTGCGGCAATTATGGATCCTTTTCATTCTACTTTTCCCATCCTATAGATTTTATTCTGTCTGCTGGAGATGTTACTTCAAACTGGAGTATCTCTTTCACAGTTCTCGGGGTCGATGGGCAATTGTGCCGCGTACTTCCAGAACTTTCCTTATTTCTTAGCATGTGGAGAGAAGCAATGGGTTCGATTGCTGCAACAAAGGCTCGAGGTCTTTCACTCGAGATCGTTATTCTTCAATGTTTTTGGTAATGATGGCATTAAATGCCAGTTCCTCTTTAAGTTTCATGAAACATTGGGCACTGCTTTTAATGTTTATCTGTCGTTACAAAGTATGATCCGAAACTTGATGATTCTATTAGTATTCTATTGATGAGGATTATATCGATTTATAACGCTACTAATTTTTAAAATAAATTAATTCAGGTAACTTTTAAAACATTTCATTCAAAGCCTCTCCGTAAATTTACACACAAAAAAAAATTATCCATATAACACAAGGAACCTGATGGCCGAGTGGCTAGCGCGCGGTACCGGTATCGGGTTCGAATAATGGAGGTGCCATGGTTGTTGTTAGGAAACCACTTTAAACTGTAGGTTCCGGTCTCATATGACTGCAGAGAGCATTGGGAGTAGGGATTGACAATCCCACCCCCAAAAAGTAAACATCTCCTGTCTAGAAATCAGGCAGACGGCGTTCGCCCGCCATGGGATTGTTGTGCTATTTGAAGATGATAATTTTCATCTGAAAATCTTTTGACCAATTTGACCGAAATCCATCATATAGATAGTTTTGTTGCTCTATAGGTCATTTTGTGCATACAACGGCTAATCAGAAAGGGAACTACAGTTTAATGTGGATTCCAAACCCAAACAAACATCCATGCTACCGCCAAGATTCGAACCTGAAGCTTGTGGTACCAAAAGCAGAGAGCGCTGGACTACAGGCTCTTACCGACATATAGAGATTTCATAAATGTTCTGTACTTTTAATACAGCTATTCTGTATTTTTAAATCTTCTTTATAATAATATTCGAGTAAATCAAGCTTATACAACAAAAATCTAGTAATTACCTACGACAGATATTTATTAACACACACACAAACACACGCATATACATGGTAATTCATTTAGAATTAGAATCAGTCATCCATTTAATTAATCTGAAAGAATCTGTAAGAAAATTATCGGCAAAGTTCAGACATTTTATGAAATAAGACAATGATTTGTTTGTGAAAGCATTCCTTAATTATATTTGTGTATATAAACACTAATGATGCATGTAAATTAATTACTAACCAATAGCTCAAGATTAGAAATAGATGATTCATAAAACCAATCTTATACCTTACGAAACAAAAAAGCCAACTTACCTTCATATCTCTGTAAGAGCCCAAATGGTGGTTGCAGCCATGTTCAATTACTTCGGTTACCAAAGGCATTGGAAGAGCCTTTTGTGATACCTGTGGAGTGATAACTGCTTTCAATAAGGTCCCTCAGATAAAGAGGTGGCTGCTGCAATTAAGCATCTTTTTCATTCTACTTTTCCATCTTATGTATTTTATTCTGTCTGCTGGAGATGTTACTTCAAACTGGAGTATCTCTTTCTCAGTTCTTGGGGTCGATGGGCAATTGTGGCGAGTACTTCCAGAACTTTCCTTATCTCTTAGCATGTGGAGAAAAGCGATGGGTTCGATTGCTGCAACAAAGGCTCGAGGCCTTTCACTCGAGATCGTTATTCTTCAATGTTTTTGGTAATCACGGCATTAAAAACCAGTTCTTCTGGATGTTTTATAAGCATCTGACATTGCTTTTAATGTTCATTTGTTCTACAAAGTAAGATCTGAAACTTGATGATTCTATTATATTTTCTTAAGGATTATATCGATTTATCAGGCTACTTTATCAGTATCAGAATAAATTAATTCAGATAACTTTTAATACAGTTCTTTCAAAACCCTTCCATAAATTTACACTAAAAACAAATATGTCAAAAAGATTTATGCGTATGAAACCGAAATTGATAGATACGATTTACGGTGCCGCCAAAGAATAAACCCAACTTTTCTTTTTTATATGAGCAATTTTCAATTAAATAAATTTTTATTAATAAGTGCATTCATATTTCTGTTCTCTGAACTAAGAAATAATTTTGGGGACTGATGGACGAATGACTAGCGCCAAATTGCTGAATAGCTGACTTAGCATGACTCTAGTTACGCCAACTGGTTCTCGAATCCATCTTAATAAACTGCAAGTTCAGGTTTAATATGACTACTACTACACCAAATCACACTTGTGTCTAAGCTGAGTTACCCCCATACAGTTTGGGAAGGATGTGGGTGATAAGTCTGATGGGCTCCGCAATGCTCTACGGTCATATGAGACGAGGCCCTACGGCTTAAATTGGATTCCGAACTACTACAAACATCCATAGTACCTCCGGGACTCGAATCCAAAACCTGTGATATAGAGCACTAGACACTCGGCCATTCAGGCCTCGATCCCGGATGACTGTTGTGTGACAAACCAGGGGTTGGGCGTTGGTCTAACAAATCAACACAGTAAAAAGAAAAAGAATTATCTTATTTCGAAATATGATAATTCTTTGGCTCAACTGCCCTTGGCTCCCCATGGGCAGTTGAGCCAAATATAATGATGATTAAAGTAATTTAATTTGGGACGAAAATGCAGGACATTTTAAGAAAAACATCTGAGAACAAAACTGCATTTATATCTTAACTAAATTTTTACAGATTGTAGCTGAGAAGAATTGAGAATACACTAATAGAACTTATGTAGAAATATAGCCATATATAATAAATGATAATAATGAAATATAAATTAATATTGGTGGGTAACACGTCTTCTGCATTGATGCAACAGCTCCATGGTGGGCCCTGACCAGCTGTTTTGGCCTATAGGCAGATTTCCTATGCCCAACGTTCTACAATCATATTAAACCGGGACCTACGGTTTGACAAGGGAATACTATAAATATTACAATAAGAAGTGAACTAAACGTTTTACTAATATTTATTTATATTGCATGGATATAAAGGTTACATGAATTAAATCCTGACAATTAAAGAGATTTTAATGAAATAATAAAAATATCATCATCATCATCAGTGGCGCATAATGGGCCAAGGCCGTTATTCTGGTATTATTCAGATAGGAGATGTTTTCTTTTTACAGGGTAGGGTTTTCAGCTTATAAGTCCCAACAGTCATATTAGACCAGTGCCGAGTGTCATATGGATTTCGAACTCCTACAAACATGCACGGCACGTCCGGGACTCGAACAAAAAAAAAAAAAAAAAGACTCAAAAAATATATCGATGAATTTATAGAAAGCTGTATAAGAGGAATAGTTCAGCAATACTATTATTCGTTAAAGGTTATTCTGGAACTGTTACTTTCCTATTTCTGAAATCAACAATACTACAAATGTCATAGCTCCTAAACTGTAATATAAATAACTCAAAACTTAATGTAAATACATGTATTTATTTGGCTGAGCAAGCCAGATAAATAAATGCATTTAAATAAATGAGGATAAGAAATAAAGTTAGGTTTAACATTTTTGTAACTATTTACGAAAATTCCGTATTAAAAAAAAAAAAAAAAAAAAAAAAATATATAATATATATATATATATATATATATATATATCCTAATACTAACATGATGAATTTGATAGGCACGATTTTTTCTTCAATTTAAAACAGCATTGTATAATTCACTCGAAATAAAACAAATGCAATTAACAACACGACAAAAAAAAGGAATCCATCATTTGCTCACTTCTTAACTCCAAGAACTTGAAAAGCAATTAATCTTCCGAATGTAGTAAGCAGTAGTGAATCAAAACCGCCTAAGAGAAGCGAGGCAGGGAAAGAAAATAACCTGTCCAGACCAAACCAGCGGGGAAAAAGAAATTAGAAAAATCCCTCTGCACAGTGTTGTGGCCACCGATTGATAAAAGCCCAGGGCGTTCCAATCTAATCTCGTGGCATTGTCTCTCCTCGCTTTTTTTCCCATTAGGGCGACGGTCGGCAGGGGCAATCATTCACGCCGGGGCTGATGCCAGTTAAATATCGGATATTTACCCAAAAGTTGTGCCCGAGACGCTTTCAATATAGTGCCCTTCACCCTGAGTTTTTCTTTTAAAAAGTTCTCCTGACATACGACATAGGGGCTGTCCTTTACTTTGCGGAGCCTGGGGCGTCGTTGTTTCATTTCAGCCCGGGCACTGTGGCGTGCGCCTCCTTTTACTTATTTTGGAATTTTTTTGTGGCGTAGGGAAAAGTTGGGTTTGTTTGACTTTTCACCTGGTGTCCGAAAGACAATTTTGGTGATGGAATTTTTTATTGGACTTGTCCGTGACGAGAAATAGAAGTGTGAAATGAGACTGTGGTGCCTTTTTATTTAAAGTCAAATATTTTTCTAGTCAGCAATAGAATTTTTATGTTTACCCTTTGCATCAGTGCTTTATTAGTTTGTCACAACAATACAAATCCTCCGTTTGGTTTGCGAAAATTAAACGTTAAAATAGGACAGCATTGTTGAGCTTTCAATTTTGCAAGACAATTTTGGTGATGGAAGTTTAATTGGTCCAGTGTGAATGTGACTATGACGGCTTTTATGGCAGAATTTGACTATTTGAAAGTCATTTATTTTTCTAATCGGTGATAGAATTTTTAACTTTACACTTACCATCAGTGCTTTATTAGTTTGTCAGGAAAAACAAATCACCCGTTAGATTTCCGAAAATTAAACGTTAAAATAGAACAGCATTGGAAACCTTAAGTCCGAAAGACAATTTTGGTGATGGAACTGTCATTGGAGTTGTCCGTGACGAGAAATAAAAGTGTGAATGAGACTGTGGTGTCTTTTTCTTTTTCAGTATTTGACTCTTTTAAAGTCAAATAAAAATTAATCCTAAGTAAATCAAATAAAAGTACGTGTTTTGAAAACTTTAAAAAATGAATATAAACATTATTAATAAATATCCAATAAAAACTCATATAAAAATAAATCAGAATAATAAAATATCAAATTAAATATTTTACTAATATTGTTTGTTTACTTTTACTGTTATTACTAAATGTTTTACTAATATTTACTTATATTGTATAGAAATAAATGTTACATGAGTGAAATTTAGACAGAAAAAGATATTTTAATAAAATAATAAAAATATAACGAATTAATTTATAGAAGGTTGTATAATAGGAATAGTTTTGCAATATTAATGTTCAATAAAATTATTCTGAAACTGTTATTTCGTTATCACAAATGCAATTGATACGATACAAGTTCCACAACTTCAACTATTTATATTAAGTTTGTAGAGTTTTGTAGAGTTGAGGTTTTTTTTTTTGTTTGTCACTCCACGGTCATTTTGTTCATAAAAGACGGTAGACTGACCAAAACGACCAAACCAAACCTCAACTTAAATATAAATATCTCCAAACTTAATTTAAATACATTTATTTATATGGCTGTTTCTGTTAAATAAATATATTCTCAAATGAGGATAAAATATAAAATTTAGCTTTAGCATTACTGTAACTATTAAAAAAATGAACTATACTAATACGATTAATTTGTTAGGCACGTTTGTATTCCATACAGGATATATTAAAGTTTTATATTAAAATTATTCTATTCTAATTACTTAAGAAAATTTTGTATAATAAAAAAAAATCAAAGATACTGACATGATGTATTTGGCAATCCCGTTTGAATTCCTTACAGGATATATCGGAGTTTTATATTAAAATTCGAATTTTCTATTCGAAAATTTCTTCATTTTTAAACAGCATTTTATAATTCACTCGAAATAAAACAAATGCAATTAACTAGCTAAAAAAAAACGGATCCATCGTCTGCTCACTTCTTAACTCCATGAACTGAAAAGCAATTAATCTTCCGAATCTAGTGAGCAGTAGTAAATCAAAAGCCGCCCAAGAGAAGCGAGAGGCAGGGAAAGAAAATATCCTGTCCAGACCAAACCAGCAGGGGAAAAGGGAAAAAAAGAAATTAGAAAATCTCTCTGCATACTGTTGTGGCCACCGATTGATAAAAGCCCAGGGCATTCCAATCTAATCTGGTGGCATTGTCTCTCCTCGCTCTTTTTTTTCATTAGGGCGACGGTCGGCAGGGGCAATCATTCACGCCGGGGCTGATGCCAGTTAAATATCGGATATTTACCCAAAAGTTGTGCCCGACAGGCTTTCAATATAGTGCCCCTTCACCCCAGAGTTTTTCTTTTAAAAACTTCTCCTGACATACTTCACAGGGGCTGTCGAAGGCTCTTCCTTTACTGAGCCTGGGGCGTCGTTGTTTCATTTCAGCCCATTTTTTACTTATTTTGGAATTTTTTTGTGGCCTAGGAAAGTTGGGTTTGTTGGACTTTTCCACCTTGTGTCCGAAAGACAATTTTGGTGATGGAACTTTTATTGGAGTTGTCCGTGACGAGAAATAGAAGTGTGAATGAGACTGTCGTGCCTTTTTTTTTTGCTTTTTCAGAATTTGACTTTTTTAAAGTCAAATATTTTTCTAGTCGGTAACAGAATTTTTATGTGTACACTGTCCACTTAGCATCAGTACTTTATTAGTTTGCCAGAAAAATACAAATCCCCGTTTGATTTGTGAAAACTGAACGTTAAAATAGGACATTATTGTTGGACTTTCCGCCTTGTGTCCGAAAGGCAATTTTGGTGATGGCGGTTTTACTGTCGTTTGAATGGAACTTTTATTGTACTTTACTGTAGTTCTAGCATTTTTACCATGGGAAGAGTTGTAACATTTCATTCTCTGGAGAAAGGAATTCATGTTATTTGACAAGCATATAATACAACCCATCACTGAACTGTGACAGCAGACAAGCAGTATTATGGGTAGTTATATTACAGGCAATTAGTGATTTGTACTAATGAGAACAACCTGTCACTCAAATCTGATAGCAGATATTTGATATTATGTATAATATGATACAGGAAATTGGCGAATGTATGTGCAACCTTCAGAGGTCGAAACCACTCCAGATTGAATATGAATTATACCATGAGTTATTCTATCGTGATGGGTGATAAACCACGTGCTGAGAAATATCTACCCCAATGAGAAGTGAGGAAAGCGTTTCGGTATCACGTCGTGTGATAATAATGGTCTGCCGCAGACCAATTAGAATCGATGTAGACTCGAGAACACTGAAAATAACTGACTTTGGAGTGAAGTGTAATTGTTATTTAATCGTGCATTTGTGATCAAATTTTATTTTAATTTTATATTTCTTTGTATAATAACCCAGGGTACAATATTTGTGTATATATATATAGTGCTTGTATATTGTAAATAAAAATTAAAGTGTTCCCATGAACATGAAAGTGGCCCTCTTCTTGAAGCCATTATATGCCTAACATAGGCCGAGACGTTACAACACCTTCGTCTATGATTTATATATTAGGTATAAAATTGGACAAGAAAAAGTCAACCATAAAATCATTATCGATTTTAATCAAATGCATTAAAATATATCTGATCACTCATTTTATAATGATAGATAAATATTTGTTGTATTTTTAATTGCTATTTTTAGAATCCTTTGCATATTTGTTGCATTGGTAGATTTCTCTTAATTTCTTCTTTCATATTAAAAATTCTCCATATAAAAGATTCTTTGAGGATAAAATAAAATTTTCCTCAAAAGAAGGTTGATTAAATTTTGCGTTTGGCTTTAAGAAGGGGACGTAAAATTTAATGCTAAGTTCCATCTTTCCTCATTCATTTCCGATTTGTTCATACGAAATCAAAATCTAATTTGGAATTCCAGGCTAACTATCCATGGTGAAATCTCTTTTTCTTTCTTCTTTCTTCTTCTTCAAATTGAAGAAAACTAAATTTGATCGAACCAGAATGATTCATCTGATTAATTTCAAAGAACCGAGTTCAGCTCGCTACTTCTGCGACAATTTTTCCACTATAGCTATCAACTTCAAAAAGATAGAAAGCACATGGGAGGCCCTTTTGTCATTTAATTAGAAAAATGCAAATTTGCTTATCAATGAGATGGTAGTCTGTACTCATTTCATCAGAGTTCCGTGCTGTTCTCAGGACCAAAATGGCAGAAAATCGCATTTCCTAATTCTTTTTTATATTCCTGGTTAGCATTATTCAATTGCTTGAAAAGAAAAATTTTTTTTTCGCCTCCCAAGTTAAAAAAGGAAGTCTTCAGCTTTTGATCTTATTTTGTTTTTATTGCTAATTAATTAGTAATGCCATTTTAATTGTTTTTTTTATTGTAAAAAATACCAAATGGTGTGGCGTATGATGATATGCAAAAAAATGTATTTTAAGAAGTGAGAAAGAACACAACAAATGTGGAATTAGTACTCAATAGCTATAAGTTATTTTCAAAGGATTATTCCTGTTATATGACATATTGCGACATTTTTATATGAACGATAATTTTATAATGACTTTTTGTATGGCCTATTTATTATAGAACGTATAGATTAAACTTTATTTGAACGTTAGATATTGAATTCTAATATTTATGTTGTTTACTTAGATAAGAAGTTAATGTGGTAAAAATAATACGCTAGTGGCTTAGTAGGAAAATTAATTAAATAAAGAGTAATTTTCAGAAACCACTAATTGAAGAATTCTAGTAAATCATTCATTTGTATCAAAAGTTTAATTCAAGTTATATTATCTTAAATGGGAAAGACTAGATATTTAATTTAAAGAAATTCTAGATATTTATTTAAGAAAGACTAGATATTTATTTAAGAAAGACATTTTTAATTTAAAGAAAGGCTAAATATTTAATTTAAAGAAATATCTATATATATCTATCTATATATCTAGATATTTATTTAAGAAAAACTAGATATTTAATTTAAAGAAAGATAGATATTTATTTAAGAAAGACTAGATATTTGTTTAAGAAAGACTAGATATTTTTAAAAACTTATAGTTTGAAAAAAAACTAAAAACATGCTTTTAGAGTTAATCAAACTAAAAAGTAAAAAATAATTGATAACATAAGAATAAAATGACTGACGAAAATTAATGTCACTGTTCTAAAAGCGCGGGGTGCTCGATATCAATCGTTATAATTTTTCACTAGTTTCATTCCGAAATGCAGCGTTAGTTTAAAAATGTCATACAAATAAATACATAATAAAAGCGTACATAATAAAATACATGAAAAGCGAATAATAAGCATACATAATAAAAGCGTATTAAAAGACTACATATTTAATTAAAAGAAAGCCATATTTATTGAAGAAAGACTAGATAATTATTTAAACTTTTCTAATAAAGTCATTATTTCATTATCCCAAATTAAATAGTAAATAGTAAAATTATTTCATTATTAAAAACGTAACATGTGTTTTAATAAGTTTTCTACTAAAAACAGCTTTTTTTAAATTGTGAGAAAAAAATAAAACGATTTAATTTTATAAGATTATATAGATATTATTTTTTGTGTAAAAATATCCACGAACATACAATTATCATTATATACAGTAAAAATATGAATATTTTATTTAAAAACTCATTTGATAAAAATATCCTCGAAATTGGCAATTTTTTGATTTTATTAATAATACTTAAATAAGAAAAAATAATAAAACAATAATTAATATTAAATCTCATATAAAAAAGCAAAAATAAATTAATTTGTCACACACATTTTAATAAAAATTTTAATCAAAATTTATTTCAACTAAAAATAAAACAATACGACTTTATCCAGTAAATTAAAATAACTTGTAAAATTTAAAATTAAATATTTTATTCATGACTGAAAACATGTTTTGATTTGCTGTTAATTAGTATTTACTTTATTGCATTATTATTATACAATAAGCAGTATCAAATTTATGTCCACAAATTCAAATTGGATTAATTAAGAATCTTTTAATTCGCAAAATCCTTAATTTTTACCAGCAGGAATTAAACCTATTTACAATTATTTTTCAGAAATAAAAGGTTTAATTAACTAAAAGTTGACAATCATTAAGTTTAATAAAAATTTCCCCTTACCATTTTTTTCTTCTTATCATAAAATATTTAAAAATTCTAGAATTTTCTACGGACAACTAAATAAACTTCTAAGATAACATTCGAAATTCGCTATTACTTCTCATTCGAAAAGGAACTAATTGGTTACAGTGAACGGAATAATAATGAATCTCCGTATTTAAAAAGCATTCATTTAAATTAATTTAGATAAAACGGAATGCAGAAACGATTCTTTTTTCGTTTTCCTTACACGAATTTGACCGCAAAGCCAAAACTTTTGAAAATCATCTATTAATTTCCATTTTAATTACCACGCGATAGCAGCTCAGAATAAACGTTGCCTTCACTTCCGTTCCATTTTGCAGACAGCAAACGATATCGGAGGCATCGTTTCCTGAGAATGTTGGCGTTAAAATATTTTTCGTCGCGCTATATCGTAAAAGCTAAGTACACAAATAAAAGTAATTTTCCAAGGATTTAAAACAGTTTATTTCTGTAAATAGGTGGCAACCGATTTATTAGCTGGCCTCGCAGATAAACAGAGATATAATGCATTTTCCATCCGTTTTGGAAAGGTTTCATGTGCCATATTTTACACTATTTTGCTTTCTAATATCAGTGGAAGTATTTCGTTTTTAACTGAAGTTTTGGTTATTTAAAATATTAACGAAAAGCATAAAATCGAAGTAATAATCATATTATTAGAACTGTAGTAAGAACAACAGGAGAAAATATTTGTCTCAATTCAAATGAATAACAAATAAGAATAAATCGGTCATTATATTACTGTATAAAAAGTTTTGCTTCATTCTTCAGGGAATTTCTTAAAGATACATAACAAAAGTTTTCACAGTCAATAGGTGAGTTTCTTTATTAAAAAAATATTTATCCTAATTCTATAATTTCTTTTTACTTTTTTGTTGTTGTTCTAAGCAAATTCTGCCACAAATCAAGCAAATTTAACATATTTTTTTCACGGCTATTTTATCCTAAATACTTTTTTAATTGAAGATTAAAGACGATATATATGAATGACTTTTAAAGATATAAAAATATTTCTTTTAGAATAATTTTCCAATTTTATCTCCCAGCTGTTATTATTATTAATACTATAATTATTTTTATTAAATTTAATGTTGTCCTTGAAGGCGACATCTTCAAAATAGTAAAGATGACAAATAAAATTGAAATTTGTAAAAGTTTCGGCAAAGATTTGCGTTTCAGAGCTTAAAATTGTTGAAATGATGGGAAAAAATTGAATGAACATATTCGGAAATCTTGAAGAAACAAGTTTTTATGTATTGTGATGAAATTCCTGAAAATGCATCGTTAAAAATGGACGAAATGTAAATTCATCGTTAAAAATGCACGAAGAGAAAAAAATCGATGGAATATATTTAGAAATCCTGAAGAACAAAAAAGTTTTTATGTATTGTGAAGAAATTCTTAAAAACACATCGTTAAAAATGCAAGAAATGCAGATTCATCATTAAAATTCTTGAAAACTAAAAATCGATTGAATATATTCAGAAATCTATAAGAACAAAAAGTTTTTATGTATTGTGATGAGATACCTGAAGGAATTATAATTTTCTTGCTTTATTACACAATATATAACTTTTATTACTATATAATATACGTAATGCGTACGGATATGTAATAATATATTATATATATTATTACATATATATAAATGGATTGAAAACTTATATTTAAGAATATTCGAATTCTATCTTTATTGTAACTGCCACATACAGTACATGCATTAGTTTTTTTTCATCAAATAGCCGACAGCAAACTGCATTTGTAATAAAAAGATGTAACGAAAGGGATATATGAACTTTGAGTAAAAAAGAAACTACTAAGAATTTGTTGAATCTAGAACAAATATACAGTAATGGACTTTCACAAATATGAAAATCAATATATTAGAAGACAAACAAGTATTTTCCGTCGGACATGAAATCTGATGATGACATACCCATCGGGATTCTGTAGCTTATATCTTTGTACATCTAATCATGCCTTTGGTTATATTTACTTTGATTGAATTCCGTTGGGAATTCGTCACACGGGAGACGAAAATGAATGAGCAGTTATTTAGAAAAAAATTCTGTTTATTTGGATGTCTCGAGAATTGAATTAATTTTTAGGATTTTTGTTGTAATTAGATGGAAAAACCAAACAGAATTTTTAGTTGTTTTTATTGATACAGATATATTTATTCTTGTTATGCAACGGTTAGAATTGAACATTACTTTGAAAAATCATTAATGGTGCAAAGCTGGTTTGTTGTTTAAAATTGTGTAATACCAATATGAAATAATAATAAATAACAATTGAGCCCATTGATATGTACTTTATCTTACTGCTTCATGAAACCAATGGTATTCGATGGCCGTTGTTTGTGGACGTTTTTTGTTCATCTAAGTCCAAAATTGAGATTATAAAAAATTTTTCATGTATTTTATATATGTAAAAAAAAAAAAAAAACTTAATATGTTTATGTGGGAATAATGGGGCCCACATTAAAATGTTGTAAACACCATAAAAATTCATATTTTCTTTATATAAAAATCCATACATTAAATCTTTTATAATGAAATATAATTTTTCTTCATATTTGCACTAAATTAAAAACCTTTTTTTTTAATATTTTACCAGGATCTGTCTATTCCGTCTTTGATTTAATATACTATTCTGTCGTTTATCATCAGCTGTAGTTCTCAAAATACTTTTAGTCATTGGAACATGATGGATTGTCAAAACAGTATTACTGTAGATTGCATCAAGAAAGTACTCTGATAAAAATTTATTTAAATCGAGTATTACAAAAAAGTACTTAAATCAAGTATTATAAAAGTACTTAAATCCAGTATTATAAGAAAGTACATAAATCAAGTATTATAAAAGAAGTACATAAATCAAGTATTATAAAAGTACTTAAATCAAAGAAAGCTCGAATACTTTTTGCGAGATCATATAGATATGTATTCTTTATGTTAACTCAATTACATTCATCTCAAAACGTTAAAGCATGAAAACATAAAGCTATTATTGACATATTGCTATGCGGATTGATTTTCACTATGCGGATTGATATTTCATGCATTCATAAATTACTAAAAATATACACATCAAAATTTCAGTCAGGAAGAAAAAAAAAATTAATGTCTTTCATCATTTAAAAAAGTATATTCTAATGGCTCTTTTTTCCATTATATTAATAAATCTTGTAAAAATATTTAGTACAAATTTATATTTATTCACATTACATGTGTGAAATTACACAAGTTTAAAAAATTTACTCTTGTACCACACATTCTTTTTCCAGTTTTAAATAAACTCTAATGAAAATCTTTTAAACATAAAATTTAATGTTTCTTTTGATCTAAAAACGTGAAATGCATAATTTAAAAATTTTTCACAATCTTTTTCTCTGCTACTTTTTTTATATATATCTTCAAGAAAAAGATAGAAATGATGTTCAAAGCAAATTTATAACTTCAACCTCACTAGACATCTCTAACTAACAACTAAAATTGCATAACCTTGTTAAACCCACATCATTAAATGCTTTTTTTTTCGAAAATTGCAGTCACAGTAAACCAAATCATAAATTGAACATGGAAACTATCAAATACGGTCACAGTGTATAAGTACATTGTAAAAAGTGTCTTCTTTTTTTCTGGTCTTTCTCGCACCAGACTTTCAGAGCACGGATGGCAAATAACTCTTCCTCCAGTTAAAGAGTGGCTCAAAGATTGTAGATATCAAGAACCGATCTTCGAGGCCGTAAAGAAATGCTTAGTGCTCAAATTAAGCTCAGATGACGAAGTACCCTCACCAGGGAGCGCTAAACCTCAGCCGTGAAATAGGGCCTTAGGTACTGGTCATAAAACCAGCTTCAAGAGACAATGGCGTTTTTTCGTTAAAATGGAGAACAACACGTAGCCAGGCTGTTGGTGTCAAGAAGGCCATGGTTAAAACGTAGTACCAGAAAAAAAAAAATGTCGCATTTAAGGTTTATAGCTTTGTAAGTTCGGGACATGAGTTTGCTTCTCCAATTGTTCCACGAAACCTGTGGTTGTTTGAGCCGGCATTTTTTTTTTTGTTTTGGGAAGTTATCGTGCAAGGTTCTTGGCAAAATTGCGGGAGTCTAAATTGGTCTCCTTGGCAACATAGTTTAAAGTGGGAAAACAAGTTCAGATAAATTTTAAAGGGTATTTCATGATTTTCGTTTTTTTGTGTGGTAAGTTAAAAGAACGGGTGTTAGTTATAAACAACCATATAATGTTGTAAAAGAAGTATTTTTCACACATTACATTTGTGAAATTACACAGGTCTAAAAAAATCCTCTTTTGAGCCACACATTCATTTTCCAGTTTTAATGAAAATGAAAATTTAAATAAAATAAATTTAATGTTTCTTTTGAATAAGAAACGCGGAATGTATACTACATAAACATTTTCCATTTTTCCTTTGTTCCCTTTCTTCTTCATGCATATATCCCATAAAATCCAAGTAACGTTAGAAAAATGATTGTATAAGCAAATTTTTAAACAAATCGAACTTCACCGGACATCTTTAACCAACAACTAAGAAAAAGATCTTGTTAAACTCACTTCCCTAAATGCACATTGTTAAAAATTGCAATACACTAAACCAAACCATATAAATTTATCGTGAAACTATCAAACACGGTCAATATTTAAATTGACATTGTAAAAAAGTGTCTTCCTTTTGCTTCTACCATTACTACTTTCAGAGCACGGATGGCAACAACTATTCCCCCAGTTAAAGAGTGGCTCAAAGATTGTAGTTCGAGTCCCGATCTTCGAGGCCGTAAAGAAATGCTTAGAATTAACTTTAAACCGTGTGTAACGAAGTACTCATATGGCTGTAAAACTTGGGTGCCGTGGAATAGGGCCTTTAGGTACTCCGTAAAAAGATAATATCTGGCCGCTATTCCGTTAACAGACGGGTCTTGAACAACAATGTAGCCTGGCTGTTGGTGTCAAGAAGGCCATGGTTTTCAAAACGTAGTACCAGAAAAAAATGTCAAGCATTTAAGGTTTATAGCTCTGGCCGTTTTGGCATGAGTTTGCTTCTCCAGATCTGACATCCATGAAATGGGTTCCGTTTGAACCACTTTTTTTTTTTTTGGGAAGTATCAATGCAAGGCTCTTGGAAAATTGGAAGTCTGAAGATATTGTACCAAAGGCAGAGAGCTAGTTTAAAGTGGGAAAACAAGTTCAGATAACATTTAAAGGAGATTTCATAAATTTTTTGTGTATTTTAAAAAGAACGGGTGTTAGTTAGTAACAACCACATAATGTTGTAAAGAAGTATATTTTTGCTTCATTTAAGTACTCTTCAAATAAAACGAATTACCCCCAAAAGGATAAAATAAAAGATAATATAAAAACTGAAAAAGCATGTTTTTAAAAAAAGGGCTTGATTTTAAATTCCTAGCTATAATCTCCTTCATTTTTTTAAAAACATGTGAAGGCAAAGTAATCAAAATGTTTGTAATTAAGACAAAATTTATTTGTAAAAGCATTTTTTTTATATTTTGCAAACCAAATGGTACAATGGAATTCATTTGTTAAAGCCTAAGATTAGAGAAAAAGATATATGTTAAATTTATTACAAGAATAGATCACTTGATACTCTATAATAAATGTTCACTAAAATAATTTCTTTGCAGATATAATCTTCAGATATCAATGAAAAAATGGTAGTCTAGAGCAATAATTTTAAATTAATTTGGTTACCAAAGTCATTCAGAGCCTTTTACAGTTCCCTGTGGACTTATTTTCTGCCATTATTTTCATCTGACTAGCACTCTGGCGCTCTGGTACCATAGGCTTTTTTCTCATTTTAGTTTCATTGTGGTTTCATTCTTGTTTGCTGGAGATGTTCGGAATCTACTTTAAATCTTTTTAGTTCCTATGGATGTATGAGTGTGCGCGCATTGAACTGTCAACCCTTTTACCCATAAAATGAAAACGATGGGTCCTGATTGCCAGCAGGCAGATGGACCTGGCCCACCATGGGGCTATTGTGCCATTGAAGATCGTTATTTTTCCTGAGATGTTTTTGACCTACCATTTAATCTAAAACCCAGTTCATATACTGGATTGGCTTGGTTTCTCGCATTTACGGTTATCTTGTCCTTACAAAGTAAATCAGAAACCTACAGTTTAACGTGGATTTTCGGAACCACTAACAAACATGTCATCAATGTCAGGATTCGAACCTGAAGCATGTGGTAAAACGCCAGATCTAGCCCGCCGCCCGTCATCTATAGAGATTTCTTAAATGTTCTGTACTTTTAAATACTTATTTAAACAATAATCTTATAGTTATAAGTATATTTTTTTCTTGATAGTAATATTAGTGTAAATGAAGTTTCCGTATGAACCAAAATCTAGTAATTACAGAATACAGATATTTATTTTTACGAATACAACCAACTTTTCTTTTATATTGTAATTTTCAATCAAATCAATACTTGTTAATAAGTGCATCTGGAAGCAAAATAACCGCTGGTGAGCATTAGGAAATAAGACAATGATTTGTTTGTAGAAACATTCCTTAAACTAAGAGATTTGTGCATCTAAAACACATTTTGCCTGTAAATTAATCGTTAACCAATAGCTCATGATTATAAATACGATACATAAAAAACCGGGAGTCATACCGTGAAAGTCCTCCCGAAGTCAAACTATTATATCTCTGTAAGAGCCTGAAATGGTAGTTGCAGCCATGCGGATTTTCGCTACCAAAGTCATTGGAAGAGTTTTGGGGATCCCTGGCTGAGTGATAACTGCTTTCATTGGTGCCTTTGATAAAGGGTAGGCTGCGGCAAATTATGCATCTTTTTCATTCTACTTTTCCCATCCTATGGATTTTTTGTTCTGTTTGCTGAGATGTTGCTTCAACCTGTTCAGTTCTTTGGGGTCGATGGGCAATTGTGCGTGTACTTCCAGAACTTTCTCCTTATCTCTTAGCATGCGGAGAGAAGCGATGGGTTCGATTGCTGCAACAAAGTGCTCGAGGTCTTTCACTCGAGATCGTTATTCTTCAATGTTTTTGGTAATGATGGTATTAAATGCCAGTTCCTCTTTACGTTTTGTGAAAACATATGGCCCTTTTAATGTTTACTGTCGTTATAAAATAAGATCTGGAACTTGAGGATTCTATTATATTTTCTTAAGGATTATATCGATTTATCAACTGTTAATTTTTAGAATAAATCAATTCAAGTAACTTTTAAAACATTTCATTCAAAGCCTGAAAGTAAATTTACACTAAAAGCAAACATGTCAAAAAGAATTGAACAATTATTAGATGCGATTTACAGTGCCTCCAAAGAATGTGTATCTAAACTTTTCTTTTATAATTATAATTTTAAATAAAATATATTATTATTAATACTGCATTACCTGTTTCTATTCAAGCAACAAGAAGTACTTGGAACCTGATGGCCGAATGACTAGCGCTCTGGCTCTCGTTACCACCGGTTCCAAGTTCGAATCATTGCGGTAGCATGCATCCTATAGTGGTTCGAATCCATCTCAATAAACTAAGATAACTCTCAAATAAGTCCCGGTCTAATATGACTACTACTTATCACACCACAATACATCACTTGTCTAGAGCTGAGTGGCCTCCATACATTTTGGGAATGATGTGGGTGATAAGTCTGACTACGCTACACGACGCTCTACTGTCACATGAAACCAGGACCTACGGCTTAAAGTGGATTCCGAACCACTACAAACATCTTATGATACCGTCGGGATTCGAATCCGAAACCTGTGGTACAGAGCCCAGAGCACTAACCACTGACCGTCAGGCTCCTTCATTCCGGATATTGTCCTATTATATATGCCCCCTATACTGTAAATTGCTATATATCAGTCCTTCTAGAGGTGAGTGAAATAACACAAGTAAACTGCTATATATCTGCTGTTCTAGAGGTGAGTGAAAACAACACATGTAAAATTGCTACATATCTGCCATTCTAGAGGTGAAAAATGAAGCAGCATACGTAAATTGTTGGGTATTTATTACCTGTGGATTATTTGAATGTCTACAACAGAAAAAATGTTGTGATATATTGTATGTCGTGTTTGCCCATTCTATCCCAGTTTAGAATCAGGTTATTCTATGGAAGTCAAAAACGTCATAACATCAGAAAATATATAGACCCCTCCGTTTACTGCGCAGAATGTGTGCAATAAAGTGATTTCAACAGCTGAATCCAAATGCTGAGACTCTAGACCGGCAAAGAACAAAAAGTGGAAAGGATTATTTTTTCGCTTATTTCTATTTGTTTACTCCAGTCATCCTAATCAATGGCAGCGCCCACAATGACAAAAACAGATCCCGAAAAAAGTCAAAAAAAGAAAGGAAGATAACTCGAAATGAGAAGAAACAGTATCTTCAGGATGCTTCTCAATCCATTTCAATCACTCGCGACATCTTCCTCGGTGATTGATCAAAGTTCGGGTTTGCCACAATTTCGGGTGCAGACTTCGCATTGGAATCATCATTTCTATAATGTAAAGCCGCCAGGAGCTGTTTGAACGGGTCCAAATTGGTGGCCGGATAAACAAACTGATTCACGGAACGAATCGCTCTTGTCCGGGTGGTTGTTTCCCTGAATGGATCGATTTCAAACCTGTTGGATTCAAAGATGGAGTAAACAAACAACAATGGAGTAAACAAACTAAGAAATGCTTGTATAACATTTCATATTTGTTGAATATTTATAGCAGACTTCTACAAAAACCTTTGTTTTTTTATCTTTACAGCTTGTAAGTGAAGCGGTAACCACTGCTACAAAAATTAGTATGCAATAGCAAACAATTATCTTTGACTATAGGTACTAGGTGTAGGTATAGGTATGTGGACCTTATTTATACAAATTTTTATTACACTTAGATTTAAACTTTTTTTTTTCCATAACTGATGGAATGTGATAAGCTTCATCTTGTTATATCATAATTTTGGTAAGCAAGGAGAGGGAAGCAGAAACAATACATGAAACATTTTCCAAGATCTACAGGTGAAGTGGGGTCTGATGGTCGAGTGGTTGCGTTTAGAGCACGTTGTACCACAGATTCCGGGCTTGAGTACCAGCAATGCCATGGATGTTTGTAGTGGCTTGGAATCCACATTGAAGTGTAGGTTCCGGATCAAATTAGCCTAAAGTATACGAAAACAAATTACTGTAGAGGACAAACCAAATCTCGAGCTGATGCTTTGGGTAGAGAATGAGCTGAGAATTGTCTACTCCAACGAGAAGTGAGGGAAGTTGATCCCACTCTTTTGAAGGATTTTCTTAAAAGGGACGCTTTTAGAAGAAGAAGAGAGAGAGAGTTCTGCGACGAATCGACCAGAAGTGTACTTTTTCTATTTTCTCTGATCAACAGGCCAGAGTTTCATTTTTCAAAGTCAACCCCTTGTGGTTTCGTATATCGCGCCGTTTGATAATTAAAGTCTGACACCGACCTTGGAGTGAGCTGTACTTGTGATTTAATCGTGAACTTGAGATCAAATCTTATTTTTAATTTTTCATTTCTTTGCTTAACCCAAAGTTAATTATTTTTATATATATAGCAGTTCTTGTAAATAAACTTAAAGTGTTCTCTTAACCTGAAAGTGGCCCTCTTCTAGAAACTTTTATAGGTCTAATACAGACGTTACACTCCACTTATAGTTCAGGTTTACTATCTGTTTAGGTCTCTGCAACATTTTCTTAATGACCAACATTTCAGTTATGGCAGGAGTTTGAAAATTTTCTCATGGGTATTTTGCCTGCAAAAACCAAAAATTTTCTTTCAAGATGGAATCAGATAGTTGTTGTAAAGATGCTTAAATGTGATAAAAAATTATTAATCAAATTTGCGTCTCAATATTTTTTTCCTTTCCAAATTGTGTATCTAAATCCTGTATTACTTTCTGTTCAACCTATTAGAAAATTAAAATTAAAAATAAATTCACTTGAATAACGTTTTAGAAACACACCATAAATAACTTCGATATTATTAAAAAAATATTTCGTGACTCAATCCTTGTTTTCAATTTTCTACCTGAATACTCTGGCACTGGAATGTGTTGCATTCTACCTAATACAATCCCACCCAAACAGCGTTTATCAGAATCACACAAATTGACTTTTCGTTAGAGGAAAAAAAAAAATAAGAACTACAACTTCTACTATCGAAAGTGCTGGAAGAATGTAATATACCGAGATCCGCAATGTAAGCAAAAACAAAAGAATGGTCTAACCTTTTGACATCATCAGGGATTTTATTACATCTGTTTCTTGACAGATAGGCAATCAAGGCTGCCACATAAAACCATGATGCAAGCTGGTGATACTTTTGCTTGGTTTGTTTCGCTGCTCCCCCAGTCTCCCCAAAAAGGGAAGTTTACTTCCGCTATATTATGGTGCTCTCTACTTTTACCCGAGTCAACTCTCGGTTGGCTGTCGGGAGGAAGATGGCTGCGACTGATGCGTACTTTATGGAAATCCATTTCAACTTTTATTCATATTGTTACGTAGCTCTTTGTCTAGTTCGGAAACTAATAAAGACAGAAAGATAGTGCGGGGTTGGGGGGATTTATACTGCTGTCTTGAGAAGGAAGATTAAACTTTATTTTCGAAAATACGTGATGATTGAATTGGATTTGCTGGGGATATTCCCTATTCCAGGGATTATTTTTGAAAATGAAAAGTAGACGTGGTGTTTTGTTTATTGGTAGGGATAGGAGATGTGTAAGGTTACTTAAGATATTCGATATATTTAGGGTTAGTTGGTGACGAAATAAAAACTGAAAACTATGTTTTATTATGGGTTATAATAAAACTATGTTTTATTATTTTCTATGATTAACTAAGCGATTAGTGTGAAAAACTAAGGATGACTAATGATTAGCTAAACGATTAGTGTTTTAATTAATAACTCAGTGTTTAGTGTAGAGACTAATGAGTACTAAGGATTAACTAAACGATTAGTGTTATAACTAATGTTTAACTTAATGATTAGTGTGACGACTACTGATTAGCCAAAGGATTAGTGTGACGAATAATGATTAGGTAAAGGATTAGGGTGACGACTAATGAATAGCTAAATGATTAGTGTGACGAATAATGATTAGGTAAAGGATTAGTGTGACGACTAATGATTAGCTAAAAAATATTAGAGTGACGAACAATGATTAGCTAAAAATATCAGTGTGACGAATAATGATTTGCTAAAGGGGGAAAAAATTAGTGTTATAACTAATGTTTAAATTAATGATTAGTGTGAGGACTAATGATTAGCTAAATGATTAGTGTGTAATAACTAATGATTATGGTGCCACTATTTTTACCCGAGTCAACTCTCGGTTTGCTGTCGGGAGGAAGAGGTTGCGACTGATGCGCACTTTATGGAAATCCATTTCCAACTTTTATTCATATTGTTATGAAGCTGAGTCCCCTTTTCTTTGTCTAGTTCGGTAACTAATAAAGGCGGAAAGACAGTGCGGGGCGGAGGGGGGGGATTTATGCTGCAGTCTTGAGAAGGAAGATTAAACTTTTATTTTCGAAAATACGCGAGGATTGAATTGGATTACAAGGATATTTCCCTATTCCAGAGATTTTTTGAAAATGAAAAGTAGATGTGGAGTTTTGATGTTTTAATTATTGATAGGGATATGCGTAAGGTTACTTCCATATAATAGATGTATTCAGGGTTAGTTGGTAACTAAATGAAGACTGTAAAACTATGTTTAGTTTGGGTCGTATGGGTATATGATTAATTTGATGACTAAGATTAGCTAAACAATGTGTGATGACGAATGATTAGCTAAACGATTAGTGACGACTAACGATTAGCTAAAAGTTATTGCGATGTCTAATGATTAGCTAAACGATTATTGAAATGACTAATGATTTGATAAACGATTCGTGTTGTGACTAATAATTAGGTAAGCGATTAGTGTGATGGCTAATGATTAGCTAAATAATTAGTGTCTGAATTGATGAACCTCAATTCAAAATCTGGCAAGCGAATTCTATATGGGGTACAATAAATATACTGATTGGAAAATCCTTTCCTTGAATTCCCTTTAAAACTGGTTAAATGTGATTTATAGAGCATGCATTGTTGATCAACAATAAATATTTTTTACTTTCAGAGTTGTCTATTTAGACTCCTACATTATTTCCATTCAACTTATTAAAAAACAATTTTTAAATTTCGGTTCACTTAAAAACTTGTTAAAATAACTCTGATATGATTAAAAATATTTCACGACTCCATCCTTGCTTTCAATTTTCTACCTGAATTCTCTGACACTGAATGTGTTCCCCTTCTACCTAATACAATCATACTCAAGCAGCGTTTATCATAATCACACAAATTGTCTTTTCGTTAGAGGGGAAAAAATAAGAACTACAACTTCTACTATCGAAAGTGCTGGAAGAATCTAATATACCGAGATCCGCGACGCAAGCAAACAAAGAATGGTCTAAACTTTCGACATCAACAGGATTTTATTACATCTGTTTATTGACAGATAGGCAATCAAGGCTGCCAAATAAAACCATGATGTAAGCTGGTGATACTTTTTTCGGTTTGTTTTGCTGCTCCCCCTGTTTCCCAGCCCAGGGGAAGTTTACTTCCGCTATATTATTATAGTGCCTCTACTTTCACCCGAGTCAACTCTCGGTTGGCTGTCAGGGAGCTTGGCGACTTATGTGAAATTCTTTATGGAAATCCATTTCCAACTTTTATTCATATTGTTACGTATATCTTTATCTAGTTCGGAAACTAATAAAGACGGAAAGACAAAGGGTCGTTTATGCTGCTGTCTTGAGAAAAAAGATTAAACTTTTATTTTCGAAAATACGCGATGAATGGATTGGGATTGCAAAGGAATATTCATTATTCCAGAATTTTTTGAAAATCAAAAGTAGATGTGAAGATTTGGTGCTTTATTTATTGGTAGGGATATGTATAAGGTTACTTAAGGTATTCGATGTGTTTAGGGTTAGTTGGTGACAAAGTAAATACTGCAAAACTATATTTAGTTTGTTTTATTATGGCTATGGTTAATGTCATGGCTAAGGAATAGCTAAACGATAAGTGTGATGACTGATGATTAGCTAAGCGATTAGTGTAAGGGCTAAAGATTAGCTAAACGATTATTGTGATGATTAATGATAGCTAAACGATTAGTGTGTGAATTGATGAGCTTCAATTCAAAATTTGACATACTATATGGGGCACAATAAATATACTGATTGGAAAACCTTCTTTTTGAATTCCCTTGAAAATGGTTATTTGTGATTTATAGAGCATGTATTGTTGATCAACAATAAATATTTTTTTCCTTTCATAGTTGTCTATCTAGATCCTACATTACTTTCGTTCCAACCTATTAGAAAACAATTTTAAATTTCGATTCACTTAAAAAACTTGTTAAAAACATCATTAAATGATTCTGATATTATTAAAAAATTACTTCACGACTCAATCATTGTTTTCAATTTTTTTGTCTGAATATTCTAGCACTGGAATGTGTTCCCTTCTACCTAATACAATCACACCCGAACAGCGGTTATCATAGTCCCACAAATTGATTTTTTCGTTAGAGGATAAAAAAGAACTACAACTTCTACCATCGAAAGTGCTGGAAGAATCAAATATACCGAGATCCGCGACGTAAGCGAAAACAAAAGAATGGTCTAACTTTTCGACATCATCGGATTTTATTACATCTGTTTCTTGACAGATAGGCAATCAAGGCTGCCACATAAAACCATGATGTAAGCTGGTGATACTTTTGCTCGGTTTGTTTCGCCGCTCCCCCTGTCTCCCAAACCAGGGAAGTTTACTTCCGCTATATTATGGTGCCTCTACTTTCACCCGAGTCAACTCGGTTGACTGACAGGGGGAAGATGGTTGCGACTGATGTGTAGTTTATGGAAATCCATTTCCAACTTTTATTCATATGGAAGCTAATAAAGACGGAAAGATAGTGCGGGGAGGGGGGGCGGATTTATGCTGCTGTCTTGAGAAAGAAGATTAAACTTTATTTTCGAAAATACGCGTTGATTGAATTGATTGCAAGGGGATATTCTCTTATTCCAGGGATTTTTGGAATATGAAAAGTAGACCTGGAGTTTTGTTACTTTTTATTTATTGGTAGGGATACATGTTAAGCCACTTAAGATATTCGATGTATTTAGGTTTTAGTTAGTGAAAAAATAAATACTGAAAAACTATGTTTTATTACGGGGTCTATGATTTGCTAAACGATTAGTGTGAAAAACTAAGGATGACTAATGATTAGCTAAACGAGTAGTGTGAAGGCTAATGAGGCTTAATGAGTAGCTAAACTATTTGTGCGATGACAAATGATTAGCTAGACTATTGAGAAGACTAATGATTAGCTAGACTATTGAGAAGACTAATGATTAGCTAAACTATTTGTGTGAAGACTAATAATTAGCTCAACTATTTGTGTGAAGACTAATGAGTTTAACTAAACGATTAGAGTTATGTATCATGATTAGCTTAACGATTAGCGTGGCGACTAATGATTAGCTAAAGGATTAGTGTGACGAATAATGATTAGCTAAATGATTAGTGTGACGAATAATGATTAGCTAAACGATTAGTGTGAAGGCTAATGAGGATTAATGATTAGTTATACGATTAGTGGGATGACTAATGATTAGCTAAAATATTTGTGTGATGACTAATATTTAGCTAAACTATTTGTGTGAAGACTAATGAGTACTAATGATTAACTAAACGATTAGTGTTATGACTAATGATTAGCTAAAGGATTAGTGTAACGACTAATGATTAGCTAAAGGATTAGTGACGAATAATGATTAGCTAAAGGATTAGTGTGAGGTTTAGTGTTTCTACCTGAATACTCTGACACTGGAATGTGTTCCATTCTACCTAATACAATTACACCCAAACAGCGTTTATCATAATCCCACAAATTGACTTTTTTTGTTAGAGGACAAGAAAAAGAACTACAACTTCTACTATCGAAAGTGCTGGAAGTATCTGATATACCGGAGATCCGCGACGCAAGCAAAACAAAAGAATGGTCTAACCTTTCAACATCATCAGGATTTTATTACATTTGTATCTTGACAGAATAGGCAATCAAGGCTGCCACATAAAACCATGATGCAAGCTGGTGATACTTTGCTTGGTTTGTTTCGCTGCTCCCCTGTCTCCCCGCCAGGGAAGTTTACTGCACTATATTATGGTGCTCTACTTTTACCCGAGTCAACTCTGGGTTTGCTGTAGGGGGAAGATGGTTGCGACTGATGCGTACTTTTTATGGAAATCCATTTCCAACTTTTATTCATATTGTTACGTAGCGCTTTGTGTAGTTCGGAAACTAATAAAGACGGAAAGATAGGATTTTTGCTGCTTTCTTGAGAAGGAAGATTAAACTTTTATTTTCGAAAATACGCGATGATTGCATTGGCTTGCAGGGGGATATTTTCCTATTCGTGGGATTTTTTTGAATATGAAAAGTAGATGTTGAGTTTTGGTATTTTATGTATTGGTAGGGATATGTGTAAGGTCACTTAAGATATGCAATGTATTTAGGGTTAGTTGGGGACAAAAATAAAAACTGAAAAACTATGTTTTATTATGGATCTAGGATTAGCTAAACAATTAGAGGGAAGACTAATGATTATATGAAGATACTTGAGGAAAGGGGAAATCAATAGATGACACTATTACAACGTATTTGGCATGTGTTACACATTGAACCAACTGTAGTGTTCAATGTGCTTGATTGTTTCAGTTTTTGATGGAAAAAATGACTTCCATGTCCTACAGCAGTTGGGACGCTGTTATGGAAATCCCATCCACTACGACAACGCCATGCCAAATTGGATGGGAAAAATCGGGGGAACCTTTTTTGATGTCATACCATTTCCCCTTTCTTCAAAGTATCTTCAGTTCAAATTTGAATTCATTGTTAAGTTTGGTTCTTATTTTACAGCATTTTGAAAGTGGGACTTTAATTTATAATCACTCTGTATATAATGTACGTCTAATTCAATTTGCTTTGGATGCTGCCCAGTGTATTGTTAAAAGACAGTCCTGATAATAATAAAAGGAAAAAATTAAAATATTAAAATTATGTTCCAGTTATTTACCTTTCACAGTTTACAAAAAAAAGATACTTACCTTATACGTGTTCGGTAGCATCTTTGATGTCTTTCAAAGAAAACATGTTAATTTAAGGTTGATTAACTCCAATAAACAATGTGTACTTTGAAGGAAGAAGGTGATTAATCGCTTTTGGTATTTCATTTTCTCCCAATTAATGAGCACGAAACAGTTTAATGAACATTTAATGACATTGTAACGTTAATGGAAAACGTGTAATCCGTTTCATAATGAGTTTAATGGGTTAGAGTGTGATGGATATATAAACACAAAGACGTAATAATGGACGGATAATTTTTTACAGAACGTAAAAGAAAATTCCGTTACCATTAATTTCCTTCTTTAAAAAATCGGATAAGGTTTCTATAATTCTAATGGTTCTATGATTGCTAACGTATTTATTTTACCAATTTATACTTCATTTAATAACTAATTATTAATGCATTTATTTACTGCTAATGCATTTAGTTTGTAATAACTAATGCATTTATTTATCAATTATTAATGTATTTATTTTCATGTTGCAACCTGATATTTTGGTATGTGGCATTTGATTGTTTGAAAAATATGAAATTAATGAATAAAATTATAATTTATAAAACGTAGTTAAGCAGTTTTTCAGAACTTAAAACTGAAATGATGAATAAGCTGCATGAATATATATAAAAGTCATGAAAAGCTTATAATTTTTTTTTTTTTTTGATGAAATTTATAAAATTGACATTTTTAAAAACCAAGATTTGCAATTAATACCAAATTTTGCCATTGAATAAATCAAAATATCCATTAATAAGACCATGAATAACAAGAAATTTAACTGCATTAACATTTTGGAGCTATTGAATTTAAGCGATGTTCTTGTAATATTATGTCATTAACTGCAAGAATGGTAATTGAATGGCATGGCTATTGAATCTTATGACGTTCTTATGAATGTTGGATTATTCTTATAATTTTCGAATATTAGTATATTGTGGCTGTTGAAATTTGGTATTTGGTATATTTTTAGAGGCTATTGAACGTTGGTATTTATATATTCTCAGTGGCAATTGCACTTTAATACATTCTAGCGGCCTTTGAGCGTGTTTGATGTTTGTAACAAAATATACTGTCAAAAATTTGCTTTTTTACATTGCGTCCCTTATAGCCATTGCTTTCAGAAATAAAGAGACACGATGATGCTTGTAACAATAGTATACAGTATCTAGCACTAATAATAAGGCGGCCTTATGAGAGTTCCGGGTTTCGCACGAATCACAAATTATAGACAGCTGCCTACCCGTAGGCAATGCCTCCGTCAGTGGGCTATTCGTGACATAGGGGAAATAGAGGCTCACCGATGTAACCCATAAAAATCTTGTAGACACTCTTCCTGACCACTACTTTTCAAAGATTAAAGAAAATATTGATATTATTTCTCATGCATTAGAAATGTCGAGCGTTTTTATCCTTAAAAAGATGTGTATATATCATCATTTGTGTTTCTAAAAAAATCTTAAATCTTTTTACCCCAAAAGAAATTTTTAAAAAGAAAATCCTTTCCCTACCTAGAATAAATACATGAGTATACCTTATGCCAAGGATATAAAGTCTATATTGTTTCTTATCCCCCCCACACGATTCAGAATTTTAGTTCACTGGATTTGTTTTTATGGTGATTTTATTAAGATTGCGTTTTCAAAAAGGAGACAGCAGATTAAAATTTAAAAGCCACCCAATGATGGACAAGAATATTATAAGAATACACGACCATACCGGAAATATAGTTTTGTTATTAACCTTCGTGCCACTAAAAACGCGCATATGAAGTTATCAAACCTAAAGCCAAAGCAGCTTAGCAGATTGCGCACTGAGTTTCCGGAAGCAAGCTTTTATCCCATAGCTGAAGAAGAATTGAAGCTGTCGCATCTATGCATTCTTCACTGGAACAACAATCCCATGGTGGGTTAATTCCGTCTGTCTAGTGGAACGATTTCAAGACAGGAGATTTTTTTTTGTACGGGATATGATTGACAGCAGTATGACTAACGCTCTACGCCTATAGTCATGTTAGACCGGGAGCTATAATTTAAAGTGGATTCCGAACCACTACAAACATTCAAGGCACCACTGGGACTCGAACCCTGTCACACTCAAGCACCAGAGCGCTAGTCACTCTGCCATCAGGGCCCCATGTCAAAGATTAGAACAACATATTCATTGGTTTCAATGTGCTGCCCCCAGAAAGAGGAGAAGAAGGTAGGTTGTTAAATGCTCTTTCTTTGGAGATCAAATTCTAGCGGCAAAATGTATATGTAGTTTAGCAGCCTCTTTCCCGTGTGTAACGTTGAATTTGCTTCAGATTTGCCGTTAAAGCGAATAACGTCAGATAAAATTAACTGACATTTGTAAAATAAATAATAACCATTCTAAATAAAATAAAGGGAAATCTCTTTTAATTGTAAATAATAGACTATTGTACGAAACCTTATTGACCATTGTGGATAAGATCTTCCAAAAATACTTTTTTTTCAAAAACGTTTAGACTTTATAAGAAGTTTCGATATCAGCATCTTTTAAGTGCAAACAAATTGCAGAATAATCCCAGACTTAATTTATCTTGGCCAACCTTTACAGCAATGCGTGGTAGAGAATCCCATCCTGAGGAAGCATCATTATGAATTTAATGTTTCTCCTGGTACAGTGATGAATTCCGCGGGTCATTTTGTGCTTAAAAATTTATTATCCTCAAGTGTGGATGTGACGAATGGTGAGAGAAGTAAACAAGATTAAAGTAATTAATTTGGAAACATTTGATAAATTTTATGTCGAAACTTTGTTGAAAACAATCCTAGAGGAAGATTTTCTCCGGAAGCCCCTAACATCAAACAAAAGATTTTTCTGCCTTAAAAGTACCCAAAATCATTGTAGAAAAATCTTTTTGATGGGTAATTATTTATAGTTGTTTTGAGATTGTAGCTATAGAACCCAGACTTTGTTTGACAGTTTGGGATACATCAAACTTTTAATAGAAATAAGCCGAAAGCACACATTTCATAAATAATAAAACGTGGCGTTTCAAATACAAACAAAATAAAAGTATTTTATACTAAATATAGAACCAAAATGATACGAAACTCAATGTTTGGTGTTGTATGATAAATCAGACAAATAATTATAATTATATTGAATTGTAATATAATTGAATAAGTAAAAAATAGGGTTAATCTTAAAATAGGTTACAATTACTTTATTTTTGGACATAGTTGTTTTTAAGGCAATAATTTGTTTTCACCACACTTCACTCGTTTAATTTAATTTTTCACCGTAGCTTAGTTTTATAAGGAATTTTATTTTGGTTTTAAACAAATTTCCTAAAAGTATAATTTTAATTAAACAAAATGTTTTTTTTTAGCTTAGACGGAACTTTAACAAAACAGAATTAAAAAAAAAAAAAAATCATTCGCGCAACCGCACAAAGGCCATCTGCCTGCTGATAGATTTCGAGACGGATGCTTTTTTTCACGGAGTAGGGTTGTCAGCCTTATGACCAAAGCTCTACAGTCATATTAAATCAAGACCTACGGTTTTAAGGGATTTCAAACCACTTACAAACATCAGTGGCAAAGCCAGGACTTTGAATCCGAAACCTATGACACCGAGCATCAAAGTGCTAGTTCACTGGGCCATCAAGCCTCGATAACTATTATAAATAAGATAAAAATAAAATTACTATCAATTGTAAATAAGAGCCTATTGTATGAAATATAATTGATTATAGTTATTATCTAAAATAAACAAACAATCATCATCATCTTTGAATGCAATAATCTCATGGTGGGCAGGCCGTCTGTCTACTGGCAGATTAGGGAGACGTTTTCTTTTCACGGGGGTAAGGTTGTCATACCTACTCCCAATGCTCAATAGCCATATATTAGACTGTGACCTACGATTTAAAGTGGATTTGAACCACTGCAAACATAGATGGCACTGAGCGCCAGAGCGCTAGTCACTCGGCCATTCAAGCCCAAAATAAAAATAACTGTTATAAAATATGATACATGAAAATTACTATCAATTGTAAATTATACACTATTGTACGAAATTTAATTCATTATTGTGGATAATGTCTTCCAAAGTATATTTTTTTTCAAAATGTTTAGACTTTTGATCATCTTGTATTTGATATCAGGATCTTTTAAGTGCAAAACAAATTGCAAAATAATCCCAGACTTAATTTATCTTGGCCAACCTTTACCGTAATGCTTAGTGGAGAATCCATGCTGACGAAACATCATTAAGAAATTTAATGTTTCTCCAGGTACAGTGATGAATTCCGCGGGTCATTTTGTGCTTAAAAATTTATTATCCTCACGTGTAGATGTGACGAATGGTGAGAGAAGTAAACAAGATTAAAGTAATTAATTTGGAAACATTTGATAAATTTTATGTCGAAACTTTGTTGAAAGCAATCCTGGGAAGATTTTCTCGGAAGCTCCTAACATCAAACAAAAGATTTTCCAGCCTTAAAAGTGCCCAAAATCATTGTAGAAAAATCTTTTTGATGGGTAATTATTTATAGTTGTTTTGAGATTGCAACCATAGAACAGAGACTTTGTTTGACAGTTTGGGATACTTTTTAATAGAAATAAGCTGAAAGCACACATTTCATAAACAATAAAGGGGCGTTGCAGCTGCAAACGAAATAAAATACTTCATACTAATTATAGAACAAAAATTAATACAAAATAAATAACAAGTAATTATAATTAAGTTGAATTGTAATTTAGTTGAATTGTAATTTAGTTGAAATATGAAAAAAATAGGTTTAACCTTAAAATACGTTACAATTGCTTTATTTTTAGGATATAGTTGTTTTAAGGCAATAATTCGTTTACACCACCCTTCAATCATTTATCTTAACTTACTGATACGTAGCTTAGTTTTATAAGGAATTTGATTTTGGTTTTAAACAAAATAACTACATTACATTTTTAATTAAATAAAAGAATTTTTTTTTTTTGCGGATACAGAAAAATGGCAAAATAGTATTAAGCAAAAAAAAAAAAAAAAAAATCATTCGCTTAACAGAGCAATGGTATGGGCCAAGGCCGTCTGCCTCCCTGTCAGATTTCAAGACAGATGTTTTCTTTTCACGAAGTATTGTTCTTTTGATCGTCCTGTGTAAGAAGTTTTGATATCAGGATCTTTTAAGTACAAACAAATTGCAAAATAATCCCAAACTTAATTTATCTTGGCCAACCTTTACAGCAGTGCGTGTGAAGAGAATCCCATCCTGAGGAAGCATCATTAATGTTTCTCCAGGTACAGTGATGAATTCCGCGGGTCATTTTGTGCTTAAAAATTTATTATCCTCACGTGTGGATGTGACGAATGGTGAGAGAAGTAAACAAGATTAAAGTAATTAATTTGGAAACATTTGATAAATTTTATGTCGAAACTTTGTTGAAAGCAATCCTGGGGAAGATTTTCTCGGAAGCCCCTAACATCAAACAAAAGATATGCCATCCTTAAAAGTACCCAAAATCGTTGTAGAAAAATCTTTTTGATAGGTAATTATTTATAGTTGTTTTGAGATTGTAGCTATACAACCCAGACTTTGTTTGACAGTTTGGGGGATACTTCAAACTTTCAATAGAAATAAGCCGGAAGCACACATTTCATAAATAATAAAAGGGACGTTCCAAATACAAACAAAAATAAAATGCTTTATACTAAATATAGAACCAAAATCGACACGAAACAAAATGTCTGGTGTTATATGATAAGTCAGACAAATAATTATAATTATATTGAATTGTTATTTAGTTGAATAATAAAAAATAGGATTAAACTTAAAATGTTACAATTACTTTATTTTTAAGACAGTTGTTTTAAGGCAATAATTTTTTTACACCACACTGCACTTATTTAACTTAATTTGTTGATACTTATCTTAGTTTTATAAGGAATTTTGTTTGGTTTTAAACAAATTTCCTGAAGTACAATTTAATTAAATAAAATAATTTTTTTTTTTGCGGATATGGAAAAAAATGTCAAAAGCACAATCAACGGGAAAAATGGCAAAGCAGAATTAACGGAAAGAATTGCTAAAGCAGAATTAACGGGAAAAAAATGGCAAAGCAAAATTAACAGAAAAAAAAATCATTCGCGCAACACCCCCATGCTGAGCTAAGACCGTCTGCCTGCTGGCAGATTTCGAGACAGATGTTTTCTTTCGCGGAGTAAGTTTGTCAGCCTTACCGCCTACGTTCTACAGTCATATTTGAGCGGCACTCTATGATTTAAAGTGGATTCCGAACCACTAAAAAACATCCATGGCACCCAGCCGAGACTTTGAACCCAGAACCTGTGGCACAGTGTGCCAGAGCGTTAGCCACTCAGCCATCAAGCCCCAATAACTATTATAAATAACATAAATGAAAATTACTGTCAATTGTAAATAATAGACTATTGCATGAAATATAAATTGAATATAGTTTTGGTGGTTCAAAATAAAAACAACTATCATAAATAAGATAAATGAAAACTACTATCATTTGTAAATACAGACCATTGTACAAAACTTTATTGACTATTGTGTATAATAAATATGTTTTAAAAATATTTTTTTTCAAAACGTTTAGACCTTTGATCGTCCTGTATAAGAAGTTTTGATATCAGGATCTTTTAAAGTGCAAACAAATTGCAGAATAATCCCAAACTTAATTTATCTTGGCCAACCTTTACAGCAGGGCGTGTGTAGAGAATCCCATCCTGAGGAAGCATCATTAAGGAATTTAATGTTTCTCCTGGTACAGGGATGAATTCCGCGGGTCATTTTGTGCTTAAAATTTATTATCCTCACGTGTGGATGTGACGAATGGTGAGAGAAGTAAACAAGATTAAAGTAATTAATTTGGAAACATCAGATAAATTTTATGTCGAAACTTTGTTGGAGAGCAAATCCTGGGAAGATTTTCTCGGAAGCTCCTATCAAACAAAAGATTTTCCAGCCTTAAAAGTACCCAAAATCATTGTAGAAAAATCTTTTTGATGGGTAATTATTTATAGTTATTTTGATATTGCAATCCATAGAACCCAGACTTTGTTTGACAGTTTGGGATACTTCAAACTTTATAGAAATAAGTTGAAAGCACACATTTCATAAATAATGAAACGTGGAGTCTCAACTACAAACAAAATAAAATGCTTTATACTGATTATAGAACAAAATCGACACAAAATAAATGTTTAGTGTTGTATGAATAAATAACAAAAGTTATCATTAAATTAAATTATAATTTAGTTAAATAATAAAATAATAGGGTTAGCTTAAAAATAGGTTACAATTACTTTTATTTTTAGAACATAGTTATTTTAAGGCAGTAATTTATTTTCAAACCAAATTTCATCAAAATTCAATCTTCTCTGAACATCAGTGGCTGCCTGGTATCCAATTAGCTAGCGCTCTTCCCTGTGGCACCACGTGCTTTCAAGTTCGCATCCAGACGGTGCATGGATGCTTGTGAGTGGTTTCGTATTTTTATTAGAGTTTTTTTTGCTTGATTGTTAGAAACACCATTATCTTTTTATAATAAAATTTACACAATTAAAACCAGCAAAATGACACGAAAAAAAGTTCTTTTAGAATACTATGACACTTGAATTGTGTTATATGTAGCAAAACGTTTAGCAAATTCCAACCTTTTTCTTGGATGCACCTTCGGGTACGCTATGCTGCATCTGCAAACTGGAACCTTCAGCTCAAAGAATGCATCTGCGGAATATGCATCGTCTTGTTTCCAGCAGAACTGAAAGACATTCCAGCATATGGATTTATCCTGCCCTTTTCCAACACTAAAATATTGGAGTTTTCGGTACGAATTTGCGTGTTTAACACCACACACATTAGTTTGGTTTGGTTTTTTGTCGTTCCACGGTCATACTTTTGAATAATTAGACTTGACCTACAGGTTAACGTGGATTCTGAACCACTAACAAACATTCGTTCCACCCACCCACATTGTAGCTGTTGGGCATCAATGCTCTCTAAAACTGGTTAATTACATTTTAGATGGGAATTGAAATTCATGTTCCATTTGGTGGCCTTTACATTGACTTTTTCCACATGGTTTCTTGTTGGAATTTCGTCACATAATAAGATTTACGACCTGAAAGACAGCACTATACTCCGGTTGTAAGAAAAAATGGGCTTTGTTCTTTGGATTCAAACTGCAAATGTTTCTGCAAACACACAGACCTTCAACGGAATGCTTCAAATCTAGACACGGCTTTAGATTTCGAATCAGACTACAATGATTTAGAAATTCATCAGGTTACTCCAGTTCATAACTTGAAAGAAAATATGTACTCATCAATAACTAATTACCTATTATCATTTTACTTTTACACTAATAACACTCTACTTTTACACAAATAAGATAATTACAATGTTCCATTACATAAAAATCTCTGTATTGTCAGCAAAATAAGTTAATTTATATACTATTATTTGTACTTCCAACTAATAAAAGTTTTGTTATACGCTATATTAACACAGGTGACCAGATAAGCTCCTTGTTGCTTATATCTATCGAATAATTCTTGTTACGGTCAACATAAATTCAGAAAAACAGACAATATTTGTATTGTCTGCAAAAAAGTTACTTTATAACCTACTTTTATACCGCAAACAAATATGTTTTTGCTGTACGCTATGTTATCTCTTACAGGTGATCAGAAAAGATCCCTGTCGCTTATATCTGTCGAAGAATTCTTGTTAAGGTCAACATAAATGCAAAAAAAGTAGACAATTTCTGTATTGTCTGCAAAAACAAGTTACTGGTACTAGCAACTAATAAGTTTTCTTATATGCAATGTTACCGCTAGCAGGGCGACCAATAAAGCTTCTTATTGTTTATATCAGTCGAAGAATTCTTGTTACGGTCAACATAAATGAAGAAAACAGAACAATTTCTGCATTGTCTGCAAAAAAAACAAGTTACTTGTACTAGCAACTAATAAGTTTTCTTATATGCAATGTTACGCTAGCAGGCGACCAATAAAGCTTCTTATTGTTTATATCAGTCGAAGAATTTTATTACAGTCAAAAGCATAAATGAAGAAAACAGACAATTTCTGCATTTGTCTGCAAAACAAGTTACTTGTACTAGCAACTAATAAGTTTTTATATGCAATGTTACCGCTAGCAGGCGACCAATAAAGCTTCTTATTGTTTATATCAGCTCGAAGAATTCTTGTTAAGGTCAACATAAATGCAAAAAAAGTAGACAATTTCTGTATTGTCTGCAAAAACAAGTTACTTGTACTAGCGCAACTAATAAGTTTTCTTATATGCAAATGTTACCGCTAGCAGGCGACGAACAAAGCTTCTTATTGTTTATATCAGTCAGAAGAATTCTTGTTAAGTCAACATAAATGCAAAAAAGTAGACAATTTCCCTCTTGCATTGGTTCTAAAAAAACAAGTTACTTGTACTGAATAACTGGCCAAGTTTCTTATATACCGTGCCGTCGCTGAAGTATGACCAATAAAGCTTCTGGCTTCGTTTATATCAGTCGAAGAATTCTTGTTACGGTCAAGATGCAATGAAGGAAACAGATACTGTATTTATTGCAATGTGCAATGCTCTAGCAACTAATAAGTTTTCTTATATGCAATGTTACCGCTAGCAGGCGACCAATAAAGCTTCTTATTGTTTATATCAGTCGAAGAATTCTTGTTACGGTCAACATAAATGAAGAAAAAACAGACAATTTCTGTATTGTCTGCAAAAACAAGTTACTTGTACTAGCAACTAATAAGTTTTCTTATATGCAATGTTACCGCTAGCAGGCGACCAATAAAGCTTCTTATTGTTTATATCAGTCGAAGAATTCTTGTTACGGTCAACATAAATGAAGAAAAAACAGACAATTTCTGTATTGTCTGCAAAAAACAAGTTACTTGTACTAGCAACTAATAAGTTTTCTTATATGCAATGTTACCGCTAGCAGGCGACCAATAAAGCTTCTTATTGTTTATATCAGTCGAAGAATTCTTGTTACGGTCAACATAAATGAAGAAAAAACAGACAATTTCTGTATCGTCTGCAAAAACAAGTTACTTGTACTAGCAACTAATAAGTTTTCTTATATGCAATGTTACCGCTAGCAGGCGACCAATAAAGCTTCTTATTGTTTATATCAGTCGAAGAATTCTTGTTACGGTCAACATAAATGAAGAAAAACAGACAATTTCTGTATTGTCTGCAAAAACAAGTTACTTGTACTAGCAACTAATAAGTTTTCTTATATGCAATGTTACCGCTAGCAGGCGACCAATAAAGCTTCTTATTGTTTATATCAGTCGAAGAATTCTTGTTACGGTCAACATAAATGAAGAAAAAACAGACAATTTCTGTATCGTCTGCAAAAACAAGTTACTTGTACTAGCAACTAATAAGTTTTCTTATATGCAATGTTACCGCTAGCAGGCGACCAATAAAAGCTTCTTATTGTTTATATCAGTCGAAGAATTCTTGTTACGGTCAACATAAATGAAGAAAAACAGACAATTTCTGTATTGTCTGCAAAAACAAGTTACTTGTACTAGCAACTAATAAGTTTTCTTATATGCAATGTTACCGCTAGCAGGCGACCAATAAAGCTTCTTATTGTTTATATCAGTCGAAGAATTCTTGTTACGGTCAACATAAATGAAGAAAAACAGACAATTTCTGTATTGTCTGCAAAAACAAGTTACTTGTACTAGCAACTAATAAGTTTTTCTTATATGCAATGTTACCGCTAGCAGGCGACCAATAAAGCTTCTTATTGTTTATATCAGTCGAAGAATTCTTGTTACGGTCAACATAAATGAAGAAAAACAGACAATTTCTGTATTGTCTGCAAAAACAAGTTACTTGTACTAGCAACTAATAAGTTTTCTTATATGCAATGTTACCGCTAGCAGGCGACCAATAAAGCTTCTTATTGTTTATATCAGTCGAAGAATTCTTGTTACGGTCAACATAAATGAAGAAAAAACAGACAATTTCTGTATTGTCTGCAAAAACAAGTTACTTGTACTAGCAACTAATAAGTTTTCTTATATGCAATGTTACCGCTAGCAGGCGACCAATAAAGCTTCTTATTGTTTATATCAGTCGAAGAATTCTTGTTACGGTCAACATAAATGAAGAAAAACAGACAATTTCTGTATTGTCTGCAAAAACAAGTTACTTGTACTAGCAACTAATAAGTTTTCTTATATGCAATGTTACCGCTAGCAGGCGACCAATAAAGCTTCTTATTGTTTATATCAGTCGAAGAATTCTTGTTACGGTCAACATAAATGAAGAAAAAACAGACAATTTCTGTATTGTCTGCAAAAACAAGTTACTTGTACTAGCAACTAATAAGTTTTTCTTATATGCAATGTTACCGCTAGCAGGCGACCAATAAAGCTTCTTATTGTTTATATCAGTCGAAGAATTCTTGTTACGGTCAACATAAATGAAGAAAAACAGACAATTTCTGTATTGTCTGCAAAAACAAGTTACTTGTACTAGCAACTAATAAGTTTTCTTATATGCAATGTTACCGCTAGCAGGCGACCAATAAAGCTTCTTATTGTTTATATCAGTCGAAGAATTCTTGTTACGGTCAACATAAATGAAGAAAAACAGACAATTTCTGTATTGTCTGCAAAAACAAGTTACTTGTACTAGCAACTAATAAGTTTTCTTATATGCAATGTTACCGCTAGCAGGCGACCAATAAAGCTTCTTATTGTTTATATCAGTCGAAGAATTCTTGTTACGGTCAACATAAATGAAGAAAAACAGACAATTTCTGTATCGTCTGCAAAAACAAGTTACTTGTACTAGCAACTAATAAGTTTTCTTATATGCAATGTTACCGCTAGCAGGCGACCAATAAAGCTTCTTATTGTTTATATCAGTCGAAGAATTCTTGTTACGGTCAACATAAATGAAGAAAAACAGACAATTTCTGTATCGTCTGCAAAAACAAGTTACTTGTACTAGCAACTAATAAGTTTTCTTATATGCAATGTTACCGCTAGCAGGCGACCAATAAAGCTTCTTATTGTTTATATCAGTCGAAGAATTCTTGTTACGGTCAACATAAATGAAGAAAAACAGACAATTTCTGTATCGTCTGCAAAAACAAGTTACTTGTACTAGCAACTAATAAGTTTTCTTATATGCAATGTTACCGCTAGCAGGCGACCAATAAAGCTTCTTATTGTTTATATCAGTCGAAGAATTCTTGTTACGGTCAACATAAATGAAGAAAAAACAGACAATTTCTGTATCGTCTGCAAAAACAAGTTACTTGTACTAGCAACTAATAAGTTTTCTTATATGCAATGTTACCGCTAGCAGGCGACCAATAAAGCTTCTTATTGTTTATATCAGTCGAAGAATTCTTGTTACGGTCAACATAAATGAAGAAAAAACAGACAATTTCTGTATCGTCTGCAAAAACAAGTTACTTGTACTAGCAACTAATAAGTTTTTCTTATATGCAATGTTACCGCTAGCAGGCGACCAATAAAGCTTCTTATTGTTTATATCAGTCGAAGAATTCTTGTTACGGTCAACATAAATGAAGAAAAACAGACAATTTCTGTATCGTCTGCAAAAAACAAGTTACTTGTACTAGCAACTAATAAGTTTTCTTATATGCAATGTTACCGCTAGCAGGCGACCAATAAAGCTTCTTATTGTTTATATCAGTCGAAGAATTCTTGTTACGGTCAACATAAATGAAGAAAAACAGACAATTTCTGTATTGTCTGCAAAAAACAAGTTACTTGTACTAGCAACTAATAAGTTTTCTTATATGCAATGTTACCGCTAGCAGGCGACCAATAAAGCTTCTTATTGTTTATATCAGTCGAAGAATTCTTGTTACGGTCAACATAAATGAAGAAAAAACAGACAATTTCTGTATCGTCTGCAAAAAACAAGTTACTTGTACTAGCAACTAATAAGTTTTCTTATATGCAATGTTACCGCTAGCAGGCGACCAATAAAGCTTCTTATTGTTTATATCAGTCGAAGAATTCTTGTTACGGTCAACATAAATGAAGAAAAAACAGACAATTTCTGTATTGTCTCGCAAAAAACAAGTTACTTGTACTAGCAACTAATAAGTTTTCTTATATGCAATGTTACCGCTAGCAGGCGACCAATAAAGCTTCTTATTGTTTATATCAGTCGAAGAATTCTTGTTACGGTCAACATAAATGAAGAAAAACAGACAATTTCTGTATCGTCTGCAAAAACAAGTTACTTGTACTAGCAACTAATAAGTTTTCTTATATGCAATGTTACCGCTAGCAGGCGACCAATAAAGCTTCTTATTGTTTATATCAGTCGAAGAATTCTTGTTACGGTCAACATAAATGAAGAAAAAACAGACAATTTCTGTATTGTCTGCAAAAACAAGTTACTTGTACTAGCAACTAATAAGTTTTCTTATATGCAATGTTACCGCTAGCAGGCGACCAATAAAGCTTCTTATTGTTTATATCAGTCGAAGAATTCTTGTTACGGTCAACATAAATGAAGAAAAACAGACAATTTCTGTATTGTCTGCAAAAAACAAGTTACTTGTACTAGCAACTAATAAGTTTTCTTATATGCAATGTTACCGCTAGCAGGCGACCAATAAAGCTTCTTATTGTTTATATCAGTCGAAGAATTCTTGTTACGGTCAACATAAATGAAGAAAAAACAGACAATTTCTGTATCGTCTGCAAAAACAAGTTACTTGTACTAGCAACTAATAAGTTTTCTTATATGCAATGTTACCGCTAGCAGGCGACCAATAAAGCTTCTTATTGTTTATATCAGTCGAAGAATTCTTGTTACGGTCAACATAAATGAAGAAAAACAGACAATTTCTGTATTGTCTGCAAAAAACGAAGTTACTTGTACTAGTAACTAATAAGTTTTCTTATATGCAATGTTACCGCTAGCAGACGACCAATAAAGCTTCTTATTGTTTATATCAGTCGAGAAAGAATTCTTGTTACGGTCAACATAAATGAAGAAAAAACAGACAATTTCTGTATTGTCTGCAAAAGCAAGTTACTGACCTGCTCGTCCTTGCAACTAATAAGTTTTGCTTTTACGCTATGCTATCTCTTATAGGAGACCAGGGAAAGCTTCTTATCACTTATATCTGTCGAAGAATTCTTGTTAAGATCAACATAAATACAGAAACAAGTAATATAAAAAACATTTTAAAGTCAATTCCTACTTAAGTCAACAAGGAAAAAAATTTATTAATTAAATTAAATTACTGAATTAATATTTGAAAGAACTGTATTAACATCAAGTGTCATCCACTCTACAAGTTTAAAAAATTGTATTTGAACTTGAGTGGATGAATAAAAGTATTTTATGAACGATAGAAAATTTGAACAAGATATATAAATATATATGCAGAGAGTGTGAACTAACAGAGCTGCAGGAAATTGAAAAAAGCAAGATATTCTCTGTATTATATGCAAGAAAGTAAGGATTGCATATTCTACCACTCGGTGCTTGCAGCTAATAGGTTTGTTATACGCTATACTATCTCCGGAGGCCAGAGGAAGCTTATGATACCCAGAAAATCTCCTTGTATCTTATATCTGTCGAAGAATTCTTGTTAAGGCCAACATGAGAAATGCACAGCCCTAGAAAAGAACCTGTAATCGGGTCAGCTTCTTTGACAGCCTAAGACTGCATAAACACACCTCAGAACAATCCAGTTGAATTCTCTTCGGAATCGCCTCTCTTTTGTAGGGTTCCGTCATTATTAAGAAGCGCCCGCATTAGAAGGAGCATCTGCGTAAACTACCTTCGCCTCCTCTATCGCCAATAGAAGATATGCCATTGGCTGTACGGCACGCAATATCCGGAGAAGGTTTGTCCAAACGGTGATCGGAGTCAGGGAACTACAGGAATTCTCTGTTTCTCTCATCCTGGAAGACGATTCTGGCAAGAGTCACATTCAGAGAGTGAGACTTTCGACGGATCAACAAAGAGGCACCGTGGTTCAGCCGTCCGGAAAGATGATATTTATTTCCCAATCGAGACGAGAAACTATTTTGAGCTGCCTGTTTAGCAAGACCAAATTCAGTCTGCAACACCAATTCAAGATGCATCTAGATTGCAATAAGAGTTGTTTGACAAAATCTTCCCTTAAAGGAAAAAAATTAAAGAGGAGTCCTACTTAACGTGATCCATTTTCCCCCTCTCCCGTTTTGAAGGTGAGGTATACTATATATTAGTAATACCAAAGCAATATATATATAAACATATATACAATATATTTTATATATATTAATTTTCAGCTAATAATGTGCGCACACGCAATATATTTTATCCAAGAAAATATGTTTATTATATGCGGGTGATTATAATTAAAGTCCCCACTTACAAAGATGCTGTAAACACTCGTCCCACTTCTTTTAATAGCATAGAAGTGAAAAGGGCCCAATGATTGACGAAGACAATACAGAGATTGTCTACAAAATAAGTTATTTTATATTCTACTGCTTGTACTTGTAACTAATAAGTTTTGTTATACTCTATAACTACTTATCTGAATGCAGAAATACTCTACCAGAGATACTCTATACTATATATATACCAGAAAAGCTCCTTATCCCTTATATATGTCCAAGAGAAAAATTCTTTGTTAAGGTCAACATAAATGCGAAGAAAAAGACAATCTCTGTATTGTATGCAAAAAGCAAGTTACTTTTTGTTGCTGACAGCACTGTGCTAACAAAGTAAAATTTGCTATACGAAATACTATGCTGCTATGCTGTTATACTCTTACAAGCTACCTGAAATCTCCTTATCGCATATATCTGTTGAAGAATTCTTGTTACGGTCCACATAAATGCACAGCATTGAAAAGGACCTGTAATCCTGGGTCCGCTTCTTTGTCAGCAGAAGACTGCGTAAACACACCTCAAGAACAATCAGTGGAATTCTCTTTGGAATCCTTACTCTCTTTTGTAGGAAAGCTCTGTCATTAGGAGAAGGAAGAGGGCGCCCACATTAGAAATGCATCGTAAATACCGCCATCACCAATAGGAAGCCATTGGCTCTGCAGCATAATATCCGGAGAAGGTTTGTCCAAACCGTGATCGGGAGTCAAGAATTACAGAAATTCTCTGTCACTCTCTCCCTGGAAGGCATTCAATAAGAGTCAGATTCAGAGGAGAGCAAAGTGCTGAGACTTTCCGGCGGATCCAATAAAGTCTCACGTGTTTAGCGTCCGGAAAGATAATATTTATTTCTATGAGACGAAAATATTTTGAAACCACTGTTTATCAAGACCAAATTCGGTCTGCCGAGATCAATTCGGATGCATCTAGATTGAAATAAAGTAGTTTGGAAGAATCTACCATTAAATGAAAAGAATTAAAAGACGGTCTTATTTAATGAGCCATTTCCCCACCCTCCAAAACGGCCCATTTAAAAAAAAACAACAACATATATTTCTTTATAGTTTTTATTTATTAACCAAGACAATATTTTTAAACCAATTCCGGTGTATCTAGATTGCAATAAGTAGTTTGACAGAATCTTCTATTAAATGAAAAATTAAAAATTAGTGCTACT
>BPLR01015944.1:0-113887 GCA_021605095.1 Caerostris extrusa | reverse complement strand
GTTACGTATTGCTTTTTCGGAGGTTTAGTTTGTTTTGTCGCTTTATGGTCATTTTTGCGCACTTACCCTTAGACCAGGACGTACAGTTTAACATGGATTCCGAACCATTAACAAACCTCCTTGACCACCAAGATTCGAACCACAGCGCTATGCCAATTGGCCACAAATAATGTAGAAGAGAAAGAAAATGTTCCCCTTATAACTTCAAAGCTGTAAGTGAACATACTGCTTGTAAAATAAATTAATCTACATCACAAATGTTTAAAAAGTGTATATTGGGAATAGAAAATCTTCATAATTAGATATCATACCAAACTGAATCCAACAGACTACTAATTGCCTTTCAAGAATTTATACGGTCTTTTGAGAAACTTTAAAAAAGATCAAAGTTTTCAAAATGTTGTTGAAATTCACCATAATGAAGTAATTGTACATCAGAGATTTTATATTACTAAAAAAAAATTAGGTAAGTCAACACAATCAGCTGCTTTGCAAAAAACTGTAGAAGAATTGCAACAAATAGCATCAGATTTCATTTTATAACTTCAAAAATAAACATAAAAACAATAATGGTAGTGAAAAAGTTTTTGGTATACCCGGTTAATGTTTTTTTTGTCATATGTTTATTATGGAACATTCAACTTCATAAATCTAGCCTATTAGAATAAGGAAAACTAACAGAAGGCAATAAATTCGCTGCACGTGGCGGCATTACTATATGAGCTAATTTACTCAGAGTTTTCCTCAATTTAACTATTATCTTAGTTATTAAAATTATATTACTATACTTTAAAAAATGGAGGGCAACGTAGATCCACCTGCTCATAGTGCACACCGGGCAACGTCATAACCAACGACAAAATGATCTACAAATACGGCTTTCAGTCTGGCTCTCAGTTTGAGTTTCTTCCGAGTTCTGTAGTGGAACGCAGGGGTGGATTGTCCCAAAACAAGCGAGATTGGTTTGGTTTGTCGCTCTACGGTCATCTTGTTCACACTTTAGGCTAAATAGACCAGGACCTACAGTTTAACGAGGAATCCGGAACCACCAACAAACATTCATGCCAACGCAAGGATTCGAACCTTGTAGCCTTCGGTACCAACGGCCAGAGTAGCCAGTTGGCCATCAGGCCGCCAAAACAAGCGAGATGTTAATTAAAAAGACTCTTAGGGGCTCCTTTGAGGAAGTTGCCGCTAGAAACAGTCACAAGCCGTGGTGGGATAGATCCGTAGTGCCGTAGATCCTATTCATGACATCCCTGAATGGCCTAGAGAAAAATCGGCGGCATGGCTAGGCTTTTCTGTGGTCACGATTGTCTCCGGGGCACCTTCATAGAATTAGACGATGACTCCTGACCCTCTCTGTCTCCCGTATGATAAATCCAGGAAGAAATGGATATTCTCACTTGCTTCCTGTTCTACACTGCCTGCAGTTTCTTCATGGAAGGGCGTTATTGGATTGGCAGACTTATGGATGGATTAATAATATCATTAGTTTTTATTTGTTATTTGTATTTATTTTCTATGATATCTGCTGTCCTGTAAACTTACCATTGAAAAAAAATTTATCAATTATATAGAACCTTACTTAAAACTTTAGTCATAAAATAGAATTAAATTGTATATGTTTCTTTTGAGGTTATTCATTACTTCTAAAATTCCTACTATATATAACAAAAGCACAAGCACACTAAGAGAACTTGACTTGGTAACCATTAGAAACAGTAAACAACAACAACTTAAAACTGCAAATAAAGATAATTTTCCAAAGATATATGCATCATCATCAATTGCACGAAAGCCCAGAGTGGGTCAAGGCTTTCTTTTGAAGAGATTTCCATGCATTCCTCTGGGTGATAATAATTCTTCACCCCTAGTACAGAAAAAAATTTTCCCAACTGCTCCTAACCATCGCAAGGTCGTCCTCTTCCTCCTAGTCCTTGTGGTTTTGTTCAAAAGAGCCGTTTTACAGGGTTTAAATCATTCATTCTGAATACATGAGCAGCCTTGTTTAATCTAGTGACTTAAAACAGTTTTATAATATCTGGGTCTTTATAGCAAATATAAATGTCTGCGTCGTACCGTCTTCTCCCGACAATCCCTTTCCCTAACTCCTCCAAGAACAGCCCTTCAAATCTTCCGCTCAAATCTACCCAAATGGCCTCATCAGATCTTGCCAAAGTCAAGACCAAAGACCAAAATAGGTCAAAAGAAATAGGTCAAATAGGTCAATCAATAGGTAATAGGTCAAAATAGGTTAAAGACGAATCCATAGACCAAAATAGGTCAAATAAGGGTTTTACTTAACAAGAATTCAGCTTTTGCTTATGAACTGTGATTTAAACATTCTTAACCCAAAAAGGCCTTATTGGCGGACGCAATTCCTTATTGTTTATTATTTCAGGTAAGATATTATTTTGACAATTTCTGATCTTAAATATTTAAAACGAAGTACAGATTCAAAATTGTCAAGTGCCTAAGGTAATACTGGGTGTATCGCGACAAATACTTCTTGAGGAAATTATGCGTTGCGTTTTTCTCCTGGTTTATGTTTAGATGCAAATCCAGCTAATGCTAGATGCTTGCAGCTAATTCAAAAGCTTCTTCCAAAGCTGCAAAAGACATTGCAATGATTACTACAAGCCTGTCAACATAAGCAAAAATCTGAACAGACTTACGGGTGCTCCATCACAACAGAATCTGCCCCCTTTTCTCTCCATCCATGCGTAGACTACTCATGGGGTGTCCATCCCGCGCTGCCGGACAATGAGGATTAGACGCACAACAACTATTTACTCCAAGTTAAAGCTTTTAAGTATCTTGCTGTAATAATCTACAACAGCCAGACACATGTTTAATCAATAACGTGCTCAGCTAGTTTGGATGAGAGCTCAGATTCGATTAGTTCTGTTGGTGTTTATTGCTGTCATTGTTTTCAGAAACGAGGAGACTTAATGGCAATTGGGACTGAAGTGAGTAGAAGGTCTCGCGTAGATACTTTCATCAGGATACGTTTTCAGAGTTTTCTCGCATGCAGCACTCAAATAGAGGATCATTCTGGTAAGGCAATGACCCACCCCTTATCGGTGGGCTGTTTGTGGCACACAATGGAACATGAAGTCCACCGATGTTTAATAAAAATAAAAAGAAAAAGAAAGGGACATCAACAACAAATGATCAATAAGTAATCAATAACGCTTTATTTAACGCGTTTTTATAATATATTGTTCATTTATTATTGACTAGAAATAAAAATATATAATTTGTACAAAATAAAATTAATAGTAGATTCGTGGCTTAGGGGTAGCGTACGTCGTTGGTGAACATTAGGATTGAGGCAAGTCATCTTGCTTCTACCTACGGGTGGTAAATCACAACAGAAGCCGACCCTTTCCGTCCATTCATAAGTAGATAGACTTATTCGCCACCCCTCCCCCACTGGAGGACACTGAGAAACAGACGACACAACAACATATTATTTAACACTGCACATGGAAAATTAGCAGATTTAATGTTAGGAACTAGCTTATCAACTGTATACAAAAATTCCAACAAACATCCATGCCACCTCCAGGATTCGAACCTGAAGCCTTATCAAAGGCCACAGCGCTAGTCAATTGGACATCAGGCCACGCAAGGAACAAGGGATATTAGATGGAATTTGACTAACGAGTCAAGACTGCTGAACATTACAAACTGGTGGGAGTTTACCAAGTTTTTCCCATACGATACCCAAATGCTGGGAAGTTCTAAAAAAATCCGCATTGAAGGCACTGCCCTCCTTCAGCGACACGGAGCCATGTCAGTCTTCTACCTACAGGTGCTCCATCACAACAGAAGTTGCCCCTTTCCTCATATAATATTCCCAGTTATAATTTACTGTTAAAGTGCTTGTTTTGTAAAATAATTATGACTATTATAATGCAATCCTATATTGTAAAAATCTACATTTGTATTAAGGTTTATTTTTTCAGATTATATAATTAAGACCTTTTACATATTTTATCAATAGTTTAACAACAAAGAGAAAAACAAACAATATGTTTGGAAAAATCAAGAATTTTATAAGCATATTTTTTGTATTTAATTAAAATATTTATACACAATTTTCTGGTTGAATAAAAGTAATTAAAAAGATAAATGGCAAAATATATTCTATCATTATCATATTAACAGAGGCAGTTTCATTCTATTTAAAATGTAATTTTCTTGAATGAAATTGAAAATAGGTAACATGTAGTTCTTCAAAAAGAACCTTTTAATAATTCTTCTATTCTCTGTTAACATTTTATGCAAATGAAAAATTGAGTTCTGCTAAAATTGAATTTAAACTATAAGAATGAAAAATTTTTAAATTATAGTTTTATTTATTTTATTTTTAAGCAGAAATTAGAAAAACTTAAATAGTTCGGAACCAACTTCAATTTATTTTACTTCTCACTTTCCGATGAAGTCAGTTAAATTAATTATTGAACATCTGCATATGACGGAAGCAATATTGGAAAAATAAATTATTTCTATGCATTATAATAAGTAAAATTAAATTGCATTTTAATTCACTACTTAATTTTCAATTTAATTAAAGTCCGTGCACATTTTTACGTGCTTTATATAATTATGCAAAATAAAAAAATAAACTTTGTAAGCCCCAATGAACAATTAATAAGGAAACTTTTTAATCATTAAATCAAAAATTCATTTAATTCCATTAATTCTTAATATTTTATTCATCACTCAAAATTTTAACTAATTAGGCCTTCGTTGCCAGAAACTAAAAAATATTGCTACGAAAATTGTTTCATTCAAACATGAAGAATTATATTAAAGAATTATTTATATTCATAGAATGCCGAAATTAACTTCAATGATGGCTGGTTTTAGAAGTAAATGGCAACACAGAATTTCAGTAATTTAAGAAAAAAAAATTCATTCAATTTTGATCCAAATTAGAGCCAATGTGTTCTCTGGTAATTTAAATCTCGTTTAGGAAAAATTTTTAAATTGATTTTAAATATTAAAAAAATACATTCGAGAAATTATTAAACGCGTAGTATTGAAAATATATTAAAGTTCATTAAATAAATTAATGCTTCGATAATCAAAAAATTTCTAAATTCCAAAATTTCACATACCGATTCCTTTACACAAAAAGTATTCATTAGCCGTGTAGCATTTTTGTACTGGAAGAGTTGTAGCCTTTCGCTTCCAGGAGAGGAATTTATGCTATTTAACAAGTATATAATAACAACCTATCACTTAAATTTGACAGCAGACATGCAGTGTTGTGGGGTAATTTTATTGCATGCAGTTTTTTGTACTAATGAGAACAACCTGTCAACAGATATTCAGTGTCAGGGATAACGAGACCTCATGAAATTAGTGGTTGTGTGTGCGACCTTCATTGGTCGAAACAATTACAGATGGAATATGGATTACGCCATGAGTTGTTGCATCGTGATGGGTGATGAACCATGCGCTGAGAAAATGTCTACTCTAATGAGAAGTGAGAGAAACTACTGTTGATGGATTTGCTTAAAGGGCGGTTTTTGAAGAAAATGGATTGTTCTGCGACGAGTCGATAAGAAGTGTTTTTCTTTTTCTCAAAGTGACAGAACAGGACGGATTTTCCGCCTGTTTACAAAGTGAGCCCTTTGTGGTTTCGTATATCACACCGTGTGATAATGAGATCTGCCGCAGACCATGTGCTATAGATTCGTCGTAGACTCGAGAACTTTCAATCTTGGAGTGAACTGCACTTAATCAAATTTAATTCTTTTTTTTTTTTGTGAATTTATAATAATTGGAGTTTTACATATATAAAATGCTTTTAAATAAATATTGAAGTGTTCCGAACAATACTGAAATAATAATAATAAAAACAATAACTTAATGATGAACATAATAACAATGAACCTGAAAGTGGTCCTCTTTCTTGAAGCCGGTATGGATCTAGCATAGGTTTCTCAATTTTTAGATATTGAAATTTTTATATTTCCTTAATGCAATTAATCCATAAATAAGGAAAAATATATTACAGTAGTGTGTTATTATAGTTGGAATTATAGATTTCCCAGCAGATTATTCAAAAAAAAAGAAAAGGTTTTCTATTTAAGTGGAAGTACTTTATTACTTTACTTGATATTATAACTTATATAACACATTAAATATATTAACGTAAGAATAAACATGTTAAAATGAACATGTCAAAATGAATATGTAAATAAACATGTAAAAAAATAAGGTAATTTAATATGTTAATCAGGTTTAAGATAATAAATTACCTGGTAAACCAATGTAGATCATTCCTTTCTTGACAATGTTTTTAAAAAAGTTTTAAAACTTGGTCTTTTAAAACTGTCTTAGTGTTTTAGTAATTGTATCGTTTTTATTTGATGTTATAAAGCCACAAAAGGTGCGAGATTAGGTAAGATTTTTGAAAAAAAAAAAAAAAGATTTTTATTTAAGTGATCTAAATTTTTTTTTTTTTTTTTAATATGTTATGAAATTGTGTAATCAGTCTCTACTATGTTCACATTGGTCCCCCATAGAAACCCATTCTCTGCATCAAAATCATCTAATTATTTATTCTCTGAACCAAACAGTTGCCTGATAATTATGGCCTTTCTTTTACGATTTAAAATATTCTTTACACGACTGCGAATTTTTTTTTTTTGAAAAGAATTTCGATTTATTTAACAAAGTGATCCATTTTTCCGAACATCCCAGCTCATCATTTGATCGCCAGATTATTAACCACGTCTTTTCCAGAATTATTAGCCGGAACTTTTATGGTTCTCATTACCCATTCATTCCGCCAGGCATAAAAGAAGCTCAGCTTATTGGCTGCGAAGAAGGTAGTAAAGTCTTTTTCCGCGTCAATCAATTGATTCGAACGTGCCTGCCTCTGCCCTCTGCAGTGACAGAAGCAAAAATGCCAGGAATTCTCTTCCCTGGGCGAATAAAAGGCAACATTTCCCTTCACCTAAGCAACAGGGATAGCCTTGACCTACGAAGAAGAGTGAAGATTTCTCCAACCTCATTTTGTGGGCAATTTGGGGCGAAATAGAGCGGGATTTTATCTGGGTACAGCTTGAAAGGTACCAAGGATTGTGATGGGTTTTCTTTTCAGTTTGATTTGCAGTTAAGGGAACCTGATGTAAATAACGTTGGGTTCTTTTTAACTTGGGAAGTTTGGTTTGGTTTACCGCTCTACTGTCATTTTTGTGCACACTTTGGGCTAAATAGAGCGGAACCTACAGTTTAAAGTGGATCCCGAACCACTCACAAACATCCATGACACCGCCAAGATTCTAACCTGAAGTCGAACCTGTGGTGCCATAGGCCTTTTAACATGGAAAGCCAAAGGCAGGGTGACATACGACATTGAACCAAAACTGTCGTCTATATCAGAAATGGGTACTATAAATCCTTAAGTCGGAATGAATTTCTGTTGCTCTCAAGGTGAAGGAATTAGTTTTAAATTGCGAAAAGGGTAAAAAATGTGGGTGTTGTGCAGAAGATCTCTGGAGCACTTTGGGTAACGCTGAATCTTCTATATATCTGGAGTGCTTGCAGATTTGTCGGAATTTAAAAATAGCTTTTGTTTAGCAATATAATAGAAGCAATAATAATGCAAGTTTGGGGCTCTGTACCACAGTACAGAGTTCTGTCGGTCCCATAAATGTTTGTAGTGGTTCGGAATCCTCTTTAAACTGTAGGTCCCGGTCTAATATAACCGTAGAGCGTTGGGCCTAGGGATGACAACATAATGTAATATTTTAACAATATTTGTTTTATTCTTCAATGCTTGGCACTTGAACTGAACTCTGAAGTGTTATATCTTTAGCAGAATCAACGTTACTTAAGGTGGACATATGGAAAGATATGAACTATATATATGCTGCCATGATAATTTGTAACAAACACTTAATTGTGGTTTTCAAAAGGTGTAATTGTTTTACTTAGTACTTTGGCACGTGGTGCCATGAGTTTCGGGTTCGAGTCTCGGCGGCGCCATTGATGTTTGTAATGGGCTCGAAATTCACTTTAAACCGTAGGTGCCAGTCTCGTATTACTGTAGAGTGTTGGTCGTAGGACTGACAACCCTACCAATAAAAAGATAACATTTTGTCTAGAAATCTGCCAGTTGGCAAACGACCTTAGCCGACTATTGCGCCACTGATGAATTAATGCAAGAATTACACTATTGAGTATAGAGAAATTCAGGAATTGTTTACCCCAGGCTTAACAAAAGAAAACATTTTTTTAATACGCTTTTATTAATTTCACCTGCATGTTTGTTTGTAACTGACTCTTTGGGCTCGATTTCGCCCTACTTTAAGCGATCCGATTTCATTTAAACGTCGCAGACTTATCAAGGACCGACGACACTGATATATTTTGATAAGTTTATTATCTCATCGTGATTAGGATCTCCAGGATGAGTGATTTTATTTTAAATTATGAAGAGCAATTTAAGCCCTGTAGAATGAAAGTACCCAAGACATTCAAACCTACGTGGAACAGCGGCACAACGCGCCTGACTATGGCTGGCTCGACCTATTCGCATTTAGCCTTTGTTTTACTCACAATTAAATTATTGTGAGAACTATAGTTTCAGTCCTCCGAACCGGGACCTCATTTAAATATTATAGTTTAAAAACACTAAAAAAACACGCTTTTAGAGTGAATCAAACTAAAAAAAAAAAAATAATTGTTAACATAAGAATAAAATTACTGTTCTAAAAGTGTGGGGTGCTTGCATGACTTTTTTAAACTAACTCTGCATTTCGGAATGCAACTGAAAAAAACATTATAACGATTGATATCAGCACACCACGCTTTTAGAACAGTGACATTCATTTTCTCGTCAGTCATTTCTTTTTATGTTAACAATTATTTTTTTACTTTGTTTGATTCACTCTAAAAGCGTGTTTTTTAATGTTTTTAAACTATAATTTATTTATACAATGGTTTTAGAGTAGTTATTTCTTTCCTCAGTGGAAACCGGTTTGCGGGCCACATTGTTCTTTCTCCCGTTTGCGACGTGATTCTGAGGCTTTGCCTTGCTCAAGTTGTCTTATTTCTTTTAACTACATCCTCATCATCATTATTATCAGTTGCGCAACAGCCCCATTGTGGACCGTCGGCCAGCTGGCAGACGGGACATGTTCGTTTTCTTTTACTGGATAGGGTTGTCAGCCCTACGCCCATCGCTCTACTGTCCTATTTGAGAGGGACCTGGGGTTTAATGTGGATTCCGAACCATTACAAACATCCAGAGCATCGCCGGAACTCTAACCCTATGGTACGGATCACCAATCACTCGGCTATCAGGCCCCCTAAAACACCTACCGCTACCAGAGGGACTCGAACCACCAACCTTTTGGTTAACAGCCGAACGCGCTAGCCAATTAGAGCCATGGAGGCTTTCAACTACATGATAAAAAATTTAAAATATGGAAATTAAACAGCTAAAAATATATGTTACGAAGATGTTTAAAATTTGTAGGTACTCTCTGTAACAAGGAGTAAAAAGAGAAAATGAAAGCTGTCATTTTGATAATTATTTTCTCTGCCGACCACATTCATTGCGTTGTCCATCTCTCGTAACAGGAAAAAAAAAGAAAAAAAGTTTAGTTACGCGTTCGAAGGCAATTCGCAGACTGTCGGTGCTGCTGAGAAGATTATTCAAGTTTTAAAAAGATTGTTAATTAAATAATTGTTAGTTTTAATTTTTTTAAATTGTGAAATCAGTAATTGTTATGTTCATATTAATAGTAGAAATCCATTCATCATCATCGGCGCAACAGCCTCATAGTTGCCTAAGGCCGTCTGCCTAACGGCAGATTTCGAGAAGATAGATTTTTCTTATTATTGCTAGAGTTGTTGGCTCTATACCCAACGCTCTCTTTGAATTCCGAACTACTACAAACATCCATGGCACTTTCGAGACTCGATCCCGAAACCTGTGGTACAGAGCGCTAGTCACTCGGCCATCGGGCCTCATACAATCTACTAGTTTACAAAAAAAAAAAATGTTTAAGCGGATTTTTGCAACAACATTCTTGTAATGCAAAGATAAAAATGTGATTCATTTCTTAAATTTTAGCCCTGTATTTTTTTTTTTTTAAGTAACTTGCCTTCCATGAAATGTTAAAAAGAAATTTAAAACGGATCTATAGAAAGCTTTACAAAGATTCAGACCCGTTATGGGATAATTAATAAAAGCAAATGCACACTTATGCATTTCATATAGACTCTTGTGTAAATACAAATTCATATAACCAAACGATACTGCATTAGCATTCCTAAAAGCTAATTTGAAATTCTTTAAAAATTCTACATCACTGCATTACGGACCTTCTTAATTATAAGTTGATTTAAAATTCCGGACATCTTTTAATTTATGCGCGGTCAAATGTCACCGGCAGAAGTCCTTTACGACGCCCTTTACGGCGCCGTAAGCCGATCTCTGAGTTTATGCGGCGAATAAATTTCTCTCCCCAAAGCTTTTGCGACCCTCTTCTTCAAACATTCTTCTTGAAATATGATGACCGAAGTCTCATTTTGTACCCTAAATGAATCCGTTTCATACAGTAAAGAGTCGTTCTTCCAACATTACCCTGCCAACATTTTTCATTAAGTAAATTCCATAAATTGACTGGTATGGCAAAGACTGATTCTTCAACGAAGTCGTAACATTCGATTAATCCATTCTCTGCAACAAAATCTTTGATAAATCTTATTATTTATTCCCGCTCAGTTAACAATTATATATAACTAAGGTTTACTGTAAAAGTTTGAAAAAATTATAAAAAAATTGTTTCAAAAATATGTACTGAGCAGATATATATATACTTGTGCAAGTTGTTTAAAATCAAGACTGCCAGTGTGTCTTGGTTTAATCAATGATATCGTTTAACGTTAATTATGAGACGACTTTAATACATTTTTATTCTCTATGAAAGTTGATTTAATCATTACTTAACTTCATCATTTCATCAACAGAACTCTTATAATATAAAGTTTGCTTGGAAATAATAGATGGAAAATTCAATAAATGACTTTTTTTATTATTACAATTCGCGTGTTCTTCGTCTCTGGATACCAACTCATTAAATGCCTTTTAAATATTAATAAAATAAAGCAAAAAAGTCTCATTCATTTTTTTATTATGGGTTAAATTGCTTTCGATTAAAATCTGCAACACACTTCATTATATATAGTTGGCATCAGTAGCCCAGTAGTAAACAAGACCGCCTTTTGCTTATTTTTTGCCATGGGTATAAAATGGAACCTAACTGATGTATGGTCCAAGAATTGCCCAATCGTCCATGGATTGATATTAGGCGATTGGGGTATACGGTATCTTTTTTTTCCCTGGCCAAACGTATAACACATCACTCACTGAATAAGTGTCCGGTTTAGCCAAGAAAAACTTTTTTTTTTTAGAAATTGACTTTATTCGTCAACATATTTGTTCGATAGCTCGGAACACAAATATAAACTCAAATAATCTTCGACACAGACACGAAGAAATGAATGGACTGTATAAATTTAATCTCCTTTATTTAGCAGCTATCAAGCTCGAAGATGGACTGCCACACGCAACCTTTCTCGTTGGTTACACTTATTGAACTCTTACTTATGCAGCCATCAAGCTCGAAGATGCACTGCCACACGACCATTCTCTTTGGTCATAGTTGTTCAACTTATTTAGTTTATGCAGACATCAAACTCGAAGACAGACTGCCACACAACCTTTCTCTTTGGTTGCAGATGTTCAACTCACTTTTACATTCTTTTTCTCTCAGACACCCCCACAGACAGGGTGTCTGGGCATAGGGCGTTGACCTCCCTAAGCAGGGGGACATGGGTTTCGACGTAGCAATCCTTCAAGAGTTTTCATTCCTATACTCCTCTAACTTTTTTTTTCTTGTAGAACGAATTGTCTTTGTTCTCAAAACAAGTTTCAGTTTCAGCAATCGCTTCATTTGAGCCCCATTTCTTAGCCTACAGCATCTTTTTAATGTGTGCGAAAAGCAAATAGTCGCTTTGGTCCAGATCTGGAGAGTACGGTGGTGGGGAAGCAATTCGAAGCGTAATTCCTTCAATTTAATCATGGTGTTCATCGACTAGTGACACGGGACATTGTCTTGGTGAAGCAGCACTTTTATTTCCTTATTTGTGCATTTAACCGATCCAATAATGACATGTAATATTCGATATTGACAGTTTTATCTTCCTCAAGATAGTCGAGGAACAAAATACCATGCTTGTCCCAAAATACGGATGCCATAACCTTGCCCGTTAGTTAGAGTTTTTGGTCTTAAGGCCACAAGTTTTGATAGCTTGTCTCTTTGGTCCATCCTTTCGCACAAGTTGTAGTCCATTTAACTGACAATCATTTTGATTCAGGTGTGTAGTAGTGGAACCATGTTTTATCCACCGTCGCATACCGACGTAAGAAATCATTTTTATCTCGCATGAACAGCTCCCAACAGCGCTCTGAATCGTCGATGCGTTGTTTTCGGTCCGGTGTGAGCAAACGTGGCACCCAACTTGAAAAGCAACTGAAGCATGCTCAAATTTTCGTGTCAAATTGTAAACACACTACCTTCTAATATCTTTAAAGGGTCATGCTTACTTCGTTTAAACGCAACTTCGCTTTTAAGGTCTTTCAAAACTATTTTGTGTACTTTTATGTTTCCAGGAACTGCTGATTTTGGGCGACCAGAGTTCAGCATCATCGGTGTTTGTACAACAGCCTTTAAATTAAGTCAGTAATAGATGATTTCTCTGGGGAAGAGTTTCCATAACGCTTATCAAGCCAGTGTTTCGTTTCAACAGTATTTTTCCCCATCGAAAAAAAAAAAAATGTTTAATCAAAACATGAAAATCTTTATCCATTGTTTTGAGATTCAAAACTGGGGTCACTAAAACCACAGTAATATGTGAATACCATGAAAGTGTGACACATATTGTTTGAAGGATGCTACTATCCAAAACTCATGGGTCTGTCAACAGTGTTGCCATGTATGTGTTAGACCGGAAAATTATCGAGTGATGTGTTATTCTATGTAACTAATATGTTGTTTCAGTATTTCCGAACATCGCCTGCAGTTTGCGAAAGATTAGGATATGAGTTCGTTTGTTCAGTCTTCATAATTTCAGTGTTTTTAGGTGTAGTAGTTTCTGGAAAGTGACCAAAAGATGTTAACAGATTTACATACCTTGGAATAACTGTTTATAAAAAAGGAGAAACCAATACTGAGATAAGACCAGAATTTCAAAATTACACAATTGTTTTAAAAAGATAACTACAGTTTGGGGTCCAAATAGTTTAATGTTAAAAATAAAAATCAACATATTTAAGATTCAATGGTAAAAAGCATATTTTTATATGGAACCTAAACATAGAAATTAAACGTAACAAAAATTACAGTTGGAAAAATAGATGCCTTAGAAAATTTTTTTAAAAACATATCGGCCACAAAAAGTGTCAAACTTAGATTATAATAAGACAAAGCATGAACCCCTCACAAATAACATCAACAGAAGGAGGAATGGGATTGTTCATATTAAGAATCCCTTTAACTAAATCACAGCAGTACGTAAAAGGATAAAGTTCATGCTAATATAGTTTAGTTTGTAGCTTTACGGTCATCTTGTGCATACTTTAGGCTAATTAGACCGGGACCTATAGTTTAACGAAGATTCCGAACCACCGAAATATCCATGCCACTGCCAGGATTCGAACCTGAAGCCTTCGGTACCAAAGTCCAGAGCCCTAGCCCATGGGCCATCAGGCCGCTTATACTTCAGGGGATAATCTTCAAAAGTAATGTTCAAGTAATGTAAAGTCAAGTCGTAACAAGTTCAAATTCATAATAATTCATTCTGAAGTGTTGCTGATCGATTTTCAACCTACAACTCAATCTTGTGCACATTTATTTCAGGTACCAGAAAAGAAATTCCAAAGCTTTATCTAAAAATTATTAATTTATCCCTAAATGTGAGAACACTAAATTAGGTAGACAATCGCATTATCCATCAAGGAAAATCATTAACCATAACCGAATATTTCCATACAGCCCTGAAAATCGCACTTATAAATACATTATTCACATACAGAAGCAAGCATCTTTAATCCGAAAAGAACTACCACGCGATTTCTCCATAATGTCCCACTTGACACACTAACTAAATTAGCCAGCGAACTTGAAGCGGAAAATAGCTTATGTGTCAGAGCTTCTAAGACTTGCTGGCAATAAATAATCCGAAATTAACCACTCCTGCACTAGTACTCCTTTGATAAACCTCGACAATGGCTAATTTGTTCTTTTTGCACATCTCCCAGTCTCGTGCAAAAATTTTGTTTTCTTACTATCACGTACAATAATGCGATTTTTCGCGCTAATTCCTACATTACAGATCCAAACCCAGAGGCAAAACTTTTGGCATCGTACTTCAATAAATATTCGTCGTTTATTCAATTCCTTCTATTAGCTCACACTCTTCCTGTATACATCTTGTTCACATTTCCAATCGTTCATAAAACACTTTTATTCGTCCACTCGAGTTCAAATACATTTTTTTTTTTTTTTGAACTTGTAGTGGACGACACTGGATGTGAATACAGTTTTTTCAAATATTCATTCAGTAATTAAATTTAATTTTAGTTTTCTTTAGATTTAAGTCGCATATAGCTACCAATAGATGGCGCCAGATAAACTTAAAAAATGAACGAAAATTATTTTTCTGCAATAGAGAAAAAAAATAAGAATTGACTTAAAAAAATTTTTTTTTATATTACTTGTTTTATTCTTCCACTTTCTTGAATATGTCACACACAACTACAAAAATCCGTTTTCCCTCAATAAACTGAAAGACTCAACACAAGTTACTCCTAATATTCATTGAGGAAACGATGGCGTTCCGGACCAAACTCGAAGTCCTACCGGCCGAGTATTTTCTCCAGCTACTACACAAAGTTTTAATTGCATTTGGATCTCAAGCAACATTCCAGAAGAAAAGCTCTCACCAAGTATTCCGAAAACGGACAAAAATAGCGCTTCTTTTAATTCTTATAAAGAAGTTATTAACTTCTATTTTAAGTAAATTATAAGAAAGGATTATTCCCAAAAGAATCATTTTTCAAGTTCGAATAAATCCCATTATTATCGTTCAGGTTTTATTCCTTTTAAATACTGCATGTACACCCTGTCACTATCATAAAATCTTAGAAGCGAAAAAGTGTATTTTTATTTTTATTAAATCAGATATATCATCGCATACAACTCAGTTTGGAGTCTCATTTGAAAGTTTTAAATTATTCCGTCTTTGGGGTTGTTTGGTTCGTCGCTCTCATTTTTTGCACACTTTGGACTAATTAGACTGGGAACTACAATTTAATATGGATTCCGAACCATTCACAAACATCCATGCCACCGCCAGGATTCTAAACTTAAGACCCAAAAAGATGGAATACTATTTTACAGTTGGGAATCAAGATAATCTCAACAAAAGGAATATACAATTACATCACAGAAATTTGATTGTAAAATGGAAGACTTTCGATGGAAATGTTTTGCATCCATGAAATCAGCAGGGAGTGTTTATAGACAGAATGTACTTTTATCTGTATAGAATTACTTTCTAGAAAAAAATATTTTCCTGTTTTTTTTTTTTTTTTTTTTTGTTCAAACAGGGAAGACATTTTTTTCTAGAAAGTAATTCTATGCAATTTGTTACCCAGATCAGCTTTAAAAGCGTTTAACATGTTAAAACCTTCATCAGCGTAACGCTAAATGCGCTAAAGCCGTCTATCTACTAGCAGATTTCGAAACAAAAATGTTTTCTTTCTAAGGGATAGGGTTGTCAGCCCTACACCCAACGCTCTACAGTCAAATGAGACTGGGACATAAGGTTTAAAGTGGATTCTGAACCTTTACAAACATCCATAGCATCGTCGGGAATTGAACCCGAAGCCTATGGCAAACAAGCACTAGTCACTCAGCCATCAAGCCCATGTTAACATCTGGATTCCAAAATCTGCCGGACACTGAGGATTAATCAACAAATTAACGTTGGCTATAGAAATTTCATGAATTCGGTTAATTATATGCAATTCCTTTACGGAAAAACTTACTTGAAAAAATAAGACAGATAAATGTTAACAATATTGAAATCAGCACTCCAAATAACATATTTTTCATTTATTAAAATTAAAACAATTTTCAAAACAAAAATTTTTTTTTTTTTTTGTAGGACTTATTTGTGTTAACGTCTAGTTCTTAATTTTCTACGAGAATTTTTTTTTGTAAAAAATTATTTCCAAATAACGATGAATGTCTTGTGCATTATTCAAATATTTTTTTCACTCCACAAGAAAAAAAAAACAGTTCATTTTGCACCTTATTATTAATAGTAATATGCATGGAGATTAAATCCTACTTCCAAACGCAACAACATCCAAACTTCACGCGCAACAAATCTAGATCGCATTAAGTTAATCCATTTGTCTTTCCTGATAGAAGTATGGATTTGAGTTGTTATCGAATTAACATGGAATTTGCGTAATTTTTTTTTTATTATTGATTCCATCTGAAATGTCTTGAAAAGACAACGACAAGTGTACAATAAACAATTTTTAAAAAATTATAAAACTGTCTTATCTCTTATCACATTTTTGTATTTTGTGAACTAACCAGACCTTTTTATATTTATTGATGTCATTGGCATTAAATTAATACAATTATTAACAATACAATTTATGCTTATAAAGATAGTTTAAAAGAAATAAAAGTTATTTTTAAAGAGGAAAACTCCCTTTGTATTATTTCAAACTATTTATTAAACGTAAATATTGTGATATGAATAAAATTCAATCTTGTTAAAATTTATCGGTCATTTTTTTTTTTTTTTTAAACTTTACAATAAATATCCCAATTTTAAATTTATATACAAATCATATCATCGCTGTTTAATCACATGTTCATAAAATGTTTTGATTATAAAACCCTTACGAATCTAATTTAGAATCTTAAGATGTTCCATTAGTAAAAAATCAGCAGAGAAAGAAATCAAAACAACTAATACATAAAGAAATTTGAATAATAGCATTTAAGATAAAAAGTATTTTAATAAAATTTATTTTAGAAACACAGCAAATGAAATATTTAAATATTGTCTTCTGTTAATTTTAATTTCATACAATTTTTTATTTTAATTTTAATACAATTTTTCCGTTTTTAAAGATTTTTTTAATAACTAACTGAACTTTAAGATTTTTTTTTTCAAATTTTTTTTTATTCACTGTATTTTTCTGCAAACGTGTTTAATTCAATTTTGTACAAACTATATTTTTTAAATATAAACGTAAAAGTTAGATTTTATGTAGATAAATTGATTTTGAGTTTGAAATAAACTAAAAATATTTATCTTTGATAAGCGAAACATTTCGATTTAATTAAAAAGAAAAATAATTTACAAATTTAAGAAAAAGATAATTACATCGCGTCAAATTAAAAACGCCAATTTAAACCTCTCATAATTAACGTTAAACAATATCATTGATTAAACCAAGATATACTGGCAATCTTGATTAAATATATATAAAGACTATTTCAAACTAAAAAAATTTTTTAAAAAGCGAAACATTTTAATTTAATTAAAAAGAAAAGTAATTCACAAATTTAAGCAAAAACATGATTGTACCGTGTAAAATTAAACACTCTAACGTTAAACAATATCATTGATTAAACCAAGATACACTGGCAATTTCGGTTTAAAAAAAAAAAAAAAACCAGTTTTTTTAAGGTTATCTGCTCAACACATATTTTGAAACACTTCCAATTTTATAATTCTTTTAACTTTCATAGTAGTCCTTAATTACATGTTCGTTAACTGAGGGGAATAATATTTTATTTTTGTATTAGTTATATGAATTTTATCGCTTCTTTAACTGAAAATTTTTGAACTTACTTAAAAAGACTTTATTTCAAATTCCTGCAGACGTATTTAATTCAAATTAGTACAAACAATATTTTTTAAATAATATAAACACATAAAAGTTAGATTTTATGTAGATAAATCAATTTTGAGTTCGAAAAGTTTCGAAATAAAAAGTATTTTTTTTTAATAAGCAAATTAAAAAAAAAAAAATTTACAAATTTAAGAAAAAGATAACTGCATCGTGTCAAATTAAAAGCGCTAATTTAAACCTCTCATAATTAACGTTAAACAATATCATTGATTAAACCAAGACACACTGGTAATCTTGGTTAAATATATATAGACATATACATTTCAAAATCAAAATTGATTTAACTAAAAATAATTTTTTAATAAGCGAGACGTTTTGATTTAGTTAAAGAAAAAGAAAAATAATTTACAAATTTAAAAGTAACATAATTAAAAGAAAAATAATTTATGTTAAATTAAAATTGCTAATTAAAATGTTACACAATATTGATTAAACCAAGATACACTGGCAATCTTGGTTTTAAACAACTCGCAATTTGTTTTTTTATGCATTTTTAATCTGCTCGGTACATATTTTAAAGCACACACAATTTTATTATAATATTTTCAAACTTTTACAGTAAAACCTTTATTATATATTTTTAAACTGAACGGGAATAATTTTAATTTTTTTATTAATTATATGAATTTTCCGTTCATTTAATAGAAAATTAATTTAAGAAAAAGATAACTTCAGTGTAAAATTGAAAACTCTAATTTAATTCTCATTAACGTTAAACAGCATTGATTAAACCAAGATCCACCGGCAATCTTGGTTTTAAACAACTTGCGCAAGTTAATTGAAACTTTCAAACGCAATGTATATTTCATCGATTCAAGCTCACTTTAAAAGATATAGAACGTATTTTCTACTTCAAACATGCATTTTTAATGATTTAAACCCTATTTACTTTTAAAGCATATCTGTTTACAAGATAATTTGTGAAATAAAATTTTCAAAAGCTAAAATTCTGACTTAAAATTAATGATACCGTCTATCACTATAATCCGTATTCATTAGGATCCAATTTCAGTTTGGGAGAGATGTTTTCATTTTCTCGTCATTTGATTAACGCTGCTGTTATCCACAATCGTCCGTCTGTCATAATTTGTCACGGGATAAAATAAATTATACTTTGAATCAATAAAGCGGTAATTACAAATTAAAATTCATTGATACAGTACGCATTTGATTTGATAGCAAACTTATACTTATTACTACATTATAATATGCGTCTTATACAACAAACAAACTAATAAACATAATAATTTATAACTAACATTATTAACAAACATTTTAACTTGCACAGTAAATAATTTTTGAACAACTTTTACAAAAATTTCATTTTGAAAAGTGGGAAAAAATAACACAGCATTATATTTATTGATAAATCTAATAACAATAAATTAACTTAACATTAATTTATTAACATGGGGTCTAAATGGCAGAGTGACTAGCGCTCTGGCGCTCAGTGACATGGGTTTCGGGTTCGAGTGCCGGCGGTTCCATGGATGTTTGTAGTGATTCGGTATCCACTTTAAACAGTAGGCCTCTGTCTAATATGGCTGTTGGGCGTAGTGTTGGCAACCCTACCCAGTAAAAGAAAACATCTCCTGTCTCGAAATCTGCCAGAAGGTAAATGGCATTGGCCCACCATGGGGCTGTTGCGCCACTAATGAATTCATTAACAATTATAAACTTTTTTTATTGCAGCTGGCAAATACTTAGTTATCTTTATGCCATAAGCAAGGGCTGCACCGACGTTACTCATTTTATATTACCTAGGGGCACGTGAAGCTTGAAGATAGGCCATGGACGCGAGTCACACTACCTCCGCTACGCTATACGATCATATTATAGTAGACAGGGAAAAAGTGGATTCCGAACCACTACAAACATCCATGGAACCACCGGGACTCGAACCCGGTACCTGTGGTACCGAGCGCAAGCCATTCAGCCATCAGGCCCTTATATAATTATAAACTAATTAACATATATAAACATAAGTTAACAAACGGGATTAAAAATATTACTGATGCATCATTTTCAAATTATTAAGCTTTTTTTTTCACAGTGAAAAAGATTGAAGATTTTACGAGGGATTTTGAGTGAGTTAAACATTTTACGGGTGATTTTATTTTTTCAATTTATTTATCTACATGTTTAAATTTATGCCTTTATTTTTTACAAGGGCACAATTAAAACTAAACTTGCTGTTATAAGATTTATCAATAAATATTATACTGTAACTTGTTATTTTTCCACTTTTCAAAATGAAAACTTGAAAAATATTTACTGGACAATTGAAAGTTGAAAAACTTGAAAGTTGATTACTGGACAATTTTAACTTGTCAGTAAACAACTTTAAATAACTTTTTACAAAAATTTCAAAATGTATTTCAGAATAATCATTTATAACTTCAAATTATTCAACGAATACTTCTTTGCATTTTACCGATTCGATTCAAACTTAATTTTTGTTTTCGAAGATGATATTGAATGTTTATAAGTTTAAATTTTCGCAGCATTTTATCTTGAGTTAAAATACGTAAAAAATAAAATAAAATAAAAAATAGAATTTATGATAAAGTCATCAATAATATAAATTTAAACATAAATTGTGGATAGTGAAATTCAATGATTAAAAATTTTAATTTTTCAAAAATTTGCTATAATGACAATTTTTATATTCAATGCATATACAATAAATTCATTAACATTTTTTAATAAAAGAATAATTAAATGAAAATTTTTTAAATTTTATCCTGGTAAATATTAAAATATCCACAAATTAAATCGTAAAGCATGGAAAAATAATTTTTTTTTAATTCTAAATTGCTTCAGAATACAGTAAATTAAAATTTTCATGTTTTTTCAATATAATATTCCATTTGGCAATTATTATTGTTATTCATAACTATTTCTTTATCTTCCATGACATTCTAAAGATTTTTATCACGGCAAACATTAAAATATTCCACAAATTAAATCATAAAACAGGGAATATTTATAAGTTTTTTTTTTAATTGCTTTTAATTTACTTCAGGATATAGTTAATCAAAAATTTTATATTTTTTTCAATATAATATTCCATTTAGTAATTATTATTCAGAACTATTTTTCTTTCATAACAATCTAAAGAATTTAACTCTTTTAAACAACTTTGAATATAGATATGTCGTTCGAACACTTTCATGAAAGTTTTCTGAAACTATTTCAAAAACAAAAAAAAAACTAATAATGTTTGAGAAAAAAGCCCTCACAGGAAAATTCTAAAAAGAGTATAGAGATAGTATAAAGATACAGAGATATACTTAGAGTATAAAGATATACTAAAAGAATTCTTGGAGAAGAGATGTTCAACCAGCAGTTCTGTCAGAAAGAAAACAATTTCAACAATAATTTCAGAATAATTGAAAACTTGTTTTTTTGAAAGGTCTGTCAAAAATTTTTTCAAGGAAACATGCAATAAGTATACATTTCTTTTATTTTTTTAATTTACTTAAAGTGTAGTTAAATAAAATTTCCAAGGTTTTTTCAATAAAATATTCCGTTTAGCAATATTATTATTAATAAAACGGTCAATAAAGTCCAACCAAAAGGTCCGTCAGAAAGTCAGAAACAAAACATAATTAATACATAGAACAAACATAATTACATCTCAATAACTATTTATCTGTAATATTACATAAACTTTTAATTAATAATAATAATAATATTATTATTACCATATTATTATTCAGAACTATTTCTTTTTCTATCATTTATTTATTCCACAGAATTTAACCCTTTAATCAACTTTCAATAATATATTTCGTTCGAACACTTTCGTGAAAATTTTCTAAAAATATTTCAAAAACAACAAAGGAAAAAAATTGCATTTGCATTTAGAAAAAAAAAAAAAGCACTCACCGGATTTTACGACGAAGGCAAAAGAAAAAAATCCCAAAAGAATTCTTAAGAGTAGAGATGTCCAAGCGAAAGGCCCGTCAGAAAGTCAACTTCACCGAACGACTTCAGCAGTCATTTTGAAAGTGGTGGCCGTACTCTGAAAGCACCTCTCGTTTCGCGCATGCGCACTCACTTTGACAGGTTCATTGCATAGCAGGAAGAAAACAAAGCAGAGTTAGAGTTCCCTACAAAAGGGAAATTTAATCACACTATTAAAAAAAAATTTTATTTATGAATATGGAATATAAAAATTATTAAAGTTTTCATAATGGCTATTAATTTTACCCACTCCTAAAAGGGAAATTTTGTAAGAAAAAAATGACCTGTTCTCAAAATGAATTGGAATAATCTTGAGAGTTTTCTATTTCAGATTTACTACTGTGCCCAAAAAGTAAGACCAATTTTTTTTTTTCAAAAACTCTTTATTTATTCTTCCAAATTTATTTCATCACCTTCACAGTAATCCCTTCCGAACACAATGCACTTATGACAACTTTTTTCCAATCCTCAATGCATGCTGAAAACTCATCGGCAAGGATGGCTCTAAAGCGCGCGCCGATTCACGTTGAATCTCTTCAGTCGACTCAAAACGGTATCCCCGGAGTGGTCTTTTGAGTTGAGGGAATAGCCAGAAGTCGCACGGTGGTTGTGGAACGATATGGGTTTCATTTTTTGCGAAAAGATCACGAAGAATCAATCCAGTGTGAGCTGGCGCATTTAGTGTATTCGGTACCAATCGAGATTGGACTAATGATTTGAGGCCCAAAATGGAATGGGCCGAAATTTTGAAATTCCAACATCCTAAGCAATGTCTCTAATTGTAAATCGATGGTTTGCAAGCACCCAATCTTTAATTTTTGGACGTGAGCCTCGTCGGTTGATGTGGTGGTCGACCAAAGGGCTCTTCGTCTTCAACGCGTTCTCTGCTTTCTTTGAACCACTTTATGCAAACATTTCTTTCCGATATAGGAATGCTCACCGAATGCCTTCTGCAACATTCTATACATTTCCACAAACAAAATTGAATGCAAGTTCTTTCTCAATGAATTCAGACATTTCAAATATCGCCGGAATTACTTTTTTTAACGTCTCACAAAGCCAAGCGTTACTCAGACACTCATGAGTATTTTGACGTGAAATTTCACACAAATGTCAAGGAGTAGTGCCAGCAAACTAAAAAGAAAAAAATGAAATTCCATAAGCCCCGGAAATTTTAAATTGAAAATTGTTCTTACTTTTTGAACACAGTAGTACTTTATATGGATATTTATTATCCATCTGGATATATATATTATTCATCTGGATAATATTATCCATCTGATCTTATCCTATCTGGACATTTATTATTTATTATAATTTATATATCTTGATAAATATATAGTAATTATCTGGAATATAAAAAATTATTTAATTTTCACAATGGGTATTTATTTTACCCACTATACCACTAACTTACCGAAAGCGGAAAATTTCAGATTTTTGTAAGGGAAATGACTCGTTCTCAAAATGATCGCGGAATAATCGTGAGAGTAATTTCAGATCTATTTATTCAGTGATTCGTTTTGCACGATTAAATTTTATATGAATACTGGACTGGTTTTTTTTTTTTATTTTTTATTTCTTATGTTTTTCAGGAGATGTTTTGTTTTTACGAGGTAGGGTTGTTAACACTACTCCCAACAGTCATATTAGACCGGGACCTACGACTTAAAGTGGATTCCGAACCACTACAAACATCCATGGCACCGCCGAGACTCGAATCCGAAACCTGTGGCACCGAGCGACAGAGGTTTAGTCACTCTATCATCAGGCCCTGACATTGCTATAGATTGAGAAAATCCTGTCACAATTTCCATTGAGTCTCCTCATTTCTGAAAGCAGTGCTACAACGAACGCCGACAGGGGATTCCAACTTGAACGCACTGCATCCTTTACTACTAACCCGCGAATCGAGACATTGACTTGTTTTCTACGGTAATTTCAATTACACTTTTGACATTAGAAGGATGGTTATAATTTATTTGTGTAATTCTACAATCGGAATCCTAAAGGAGAGAAAATGCATTAAAAAATTCACTCTTTGTGAAGAAAAGAAAATTTTCATGACAGCCATTTATTCAGATCTATAAGAATAACTGCATTAGGACTCTATTTATATCCATTCGTTTGTTCAATTTAAATCACAAATCAGATAGCCCTGCCATACTAATGGCAACTCGAACCACGGGTGCTTGATAATCCCTGCAAGAGGGAAATTATAAAGCGTATCTCCCCCTATCCGATGGGGAAATGCATCAGATTAGATTGGCTGATGCAAGACCTCATTTGGAATCGGTATAAATCGATTTGGAAATTACATTATAAATGGATAACAAATTTTTATAGATTTATGTGTGAGTTTGGTTTGTCTCTCTACGGTCAGTTTGCGCACATTTTGGGCTAATTAGACCACGATCTAGAGTTTAACGTGTATTCCGAACCACTTACAAACATCCATGGACAGCGTCAGGATTCGAAACTGAAGCCTGTGGTACCGTGAGTCAGAAAGCTAGTCAACAGGCCGCATATATATGTGAGTTATGTCTGTTGTCCACTGTTGCTGTCGTTATCGTGGTGAAATTTAAAATGCCTTGAGTTTCCCAAGTTGCTCGAACTTTGCTTTAATATTCGCTTGAGAATAACAAAGTAGACATACTATATTTATTCATTGCACCATCTTTTTTTGTTCTAATGCAGCTGGCAAACACTTAGACGGCTGTCTTGGATGCCTTAAGGCAGGCGTTGAACAGACGTTACTCACTTTGCACTACCCAGGGGTGCGTGTCACTTGAAGATAAGCCACGGACGCGGAGTCACAATGCCCCCACAACGCTCTACGATCCTATCAGGACCGGGACCTACGGTTTAACGTGGATTCGAACCACTATAAACATCCATGGCACCGCCGGACTCGAACCCGAAACCTGTGGTACTGAGCGCCACGGTGCTAGCCACTCTACCATTCAGGCCCTCATTGCACCATCTATAAAGTTTAATTTTCCCACACCAGAGCTGGCCATGCAGCCCAGACTAATTGGCTACAAGCTCCATATTTTATAGTAGGATGCAAATTTTTGATATGCAATGCTGTGCGCCAAACTTTTCACTTGCCATCTGATCCGAAAATGTTATATTTGCTTTAATCCATAAAGTGGCATTTCATAAAATTCTATTGGTTGCTTTAAGTACATTTCAGCAAATGCCAGTCCAGTTTTTCGATTTGCTTTTGATGATGTAGGGCTTTCTCCGAGGTACTCTGCTTTCATACTTATGTTTTCTTGAAATATTTCTGATAGCTTCAGGATTTACCGATTTTCGGAACCTACTATTACATTTAGGGTCCTGATGGCAGACGGACGAGCTCTCTGGCGCCCAGGGCCACAGGTTTCGGGTTCCAATCCGGCGGTGCCATGGATGTTCGTAGAGGTTTGGAATAACAAAAACATCTGACCAGAAATCTGCTAGTGGGCAGACAGCCTTGGCCCACCATGGGGCTGTTGCGACAGTGATGATGATGATCAACGACTATAGCAGTAAAATTGAAATGTAATAGTGATCTATTACATTTCAATTTTACTGCTATAGTCATTGGTTTATGTGAACTTGTCTCACAATCCACCTCTCTTCACGATCACTAAATGGCTCTGACTGATTAATTTTGTTTTTGTTTTAATGTGATAATATTTTTTAGAAATAAGCTTTATATGTTATTCATGCCAAGAGTCCCAATACTTTTTGAGGAACTGTATATAATGTAATTTTTATATTTGTCAATATTTTATTACCTAATTTGATGATAGTATCAAAAAAAAATATTCATACAGTTAAAATTTTTCTTTTTAAACATCAATTTAAAAAAAAAAATTTTTTAATGACTCATTTAAAAATTAAATTTTTTAAAAAACTGATATCTGTCGTACTTAAATATCATCATTATCATCAATGGCGCAACAGCCCATGGTGTGCCAAGGCCGTCTGCCTGCTGGCGGATTTCGAGACAGGAGATGTTATCTTTTACTGGGTAGGATTGTCCCCCTACTCCCAACTATCATATTAGACCCCGTTCTACGGTTGAAAGGGTATTCCAAACCACTACACACATCCCCGACATCGCAGGGACACGAACCCGAAACCTGTGGCACCGAGTGCCTACTCACTCGGCCATCTGGCCCCTATAAATAAAAGAATATTTGATTTGTCGCTCTATGGTCATTTTATGCACACTTTGAGCTAATTTGGCCGGACCTACAGTGTAACGTGGATTCCGAACCACTCACAAACATCCATGCCACAGCCAGGATTCGAACCAGAAACCAGTGGTATCAAATTGCCCATCAGGCCGCATTTAAATATCAGAACCTCAATTGATTTTTAAATTAAATTATTACATTTATTAGTAATTTTTTAAAGTGAATTTTCATTTACTTTTTTTAATTTATTTTTTTTTAATTATTATAATTTTTTTAATTTTTTTAAATTTTAACCAGAAAAATTGTATTTAACCTTCAAAAAAAAATGCTTCAATTTAAGTTACAGATGAGCTGATGGCCGAGCAGCTAAGTGCTCTGGCGCTCGGTATCAGGTTTCGGGTTTGAGTCCCATCGATGCTATGGATGTTTGCAGTGGTTCGGAATCCACTTTAAACCGTAGGTCCCGTTCTAATAGGACCGTAGAGCGTTTTAGCGGTAGTGTTACTACGCGTCCGTAGAGTACTCATACCTCCTGGATAGGGCTACATGAGTAACAGCGGTGCAGCCCTTGCTTATGGCATAAAAAATTAACTGTCTCTGTATTGCCAGTTGCATTAGAACAACATTGTTTTTATTTCTTGACAATGAGCAATTTGGGGGCCCGATGGCCGAGTTGGTAGCGCTTTGGCGTTCGATACCACAAGTTCTGGGTTCGAATCTCGGCTGTGCCATGGATGTTTGTAGTGGTTCGGAAGACCCTTTAAACCGTAGGTCCGGTCTAATAGGATCGTACAGCGTTGTGGGGGTATTGTTACTCCACGTCCGTAGCTTCTCTTCAAGCTACACGCACCTCCTGGGTAGTGCCAAGTGAGTAACGTCTGTTCAGCGCTTGCCTTAAAGCATCCAAGACAAAGCTGTCTAAGGGTTTGCCAGCTGCATTGGAAAGAAAATAAAAGTTACGGATGGTCAATAAATTGAATTTTAGAGACAGACAAAAAATAAAATTTGAAGTTATGTTACAAAAAAAAAATTTCTGTATTTCCTTCAACAGAATTCGGATCATTATCCAGTTACAATTTTTTTTTTTTTTTTTTTTTTCCATTTTCATTTCGCATCCAGTTTTCAGGACACCGAATAAATTCATTCACAGAATATCTGCACAAACACACTGATTTAATTTAACGTCAGTAAAAATGTAGATTTCAAACCGTGCAGTAGTCAGGATTCTCTTGGCGTCTCCGTACGTAACGGTCGGTTGGAAGTTATTTTCGCTCAATTCAATTCCAATATCGCGGGACGTCGCTTTCTTCTGTGTTTGTTTTGCTTTGTCAATACAAAGTCTCCGAAGAAAAACTTCATCTTTAAAGTTTGCTTTCTATTTGCATAAGTTGGAGCAAAGACTTTTTTTTTTTAAAATCAGATAGTGTTCGTTCGAAATTTTTATAAACTAACATTTGGTCTCTAGTGATGGAAGTATGCAAATCGAATACTTTCACACTAGAGAATAAAAAATATTATTTAAAACGATATTTAAAAAATTTACTCAACAATTAGTCCACTTATTTATATTTTATAAAATCTGAATCAATATCATCTGAATATATTATATTGATAAAGTAATATTATCTGAATCAATATTATTTGTCCTTTAAGTCATCCATGATAATCTAATATAAAAGTGATTAGGTAATAGCTCTAATCTCTAACTCTAATTAGTAAGTGACTCTTATTAAGTAATTAGAATCACTTAATTTGAGTGAAAATCAAACCTGATAGTTACCTAATCGAAACATAGAAAAGCTAATCAAATCATAGAAAGAGGATCAAATCAATTCACGTAAGGCTAATCAAATCATAGAAAAAAAAATCAATGATCAAATCAATTCACGTAAAACGAATCAAATCATAGAAAAAGGGATCAAATCAATTCACGTAAAACGAATCAAATCATAGAAAAAGGATCAAATCAATTCACGTAAAAACGAATCAAATCATAGAAAAAAGGATCAAATCAATTCACGTAAAACGAATCAAATCATAGAAAAAAGGATCAAATCAATTCACATAAAACTAATCAATTCATAGAAAAAAGGATCAAATCAATTCACGTAAACCTAATCAATTCATAGAAAAAGGATCAAATCAATTCAAGTAAAACTAATCAATTCATAGAAAAAGGATCAAATCAATTCAAGTAAAACTAATCAAATCATACAAAGAGGATCAAATCAATTCACGTAAAGCTAATCAAATCATTGAAAATCAAACCTGATAAAATCTATCCTTCTCGAGTTTTGTTAAAGTCCAATAAGATTCCGATTCGAATCAACTGTTGCAGTCTCTAATTTGCTACAAGAGAAGATCCGGTGGTGATTAAAAAAAATATTTTTTTAAAGTTTACTCAACACGTTGTCAATTTATTTATAACTTATTAAATAATTAGAATCATTTAATTTGCGTGAAAATCAAACCAGATATTTTTTTTTTTTTTTTTTTTTTGCAGCTGACAATACAGAAGCAGTTAATCTTTATGCCATAAGCAAAGGCTGCACCGACGTTACTCGTTGAGCACCACCAAAGAGCATGTAGCTTGAAGACAGGCTACGGACGCGGAATAACGCTGACCCTGCAATGTTGTACGATCTTATGAGACAGGAACCAACGTTTTAAAGAGGATTCCGAATCACTACACACATCCATAGCACCGCCGGGACTCGAACCCGAAATCTGTGGTGTGGTACTAATTAAATAATTACTCTAATCTAACAAAGTAATTAACAACTTTTAACTCTAGTAACAACTCTAAAAGTCACTTATTAAGTAATTAGATTTACAGTTACATTAAAATTCAACTCGAATTACTTAATAAGTGACTCTTGATATGTAATTAGAATCATTTAATTTGAGTGAAAATCAAACCTGATAAAATCTTTTGTTTTTTTTAATGCTGCTGGCAATACCTTAGACAATTATCTTTATGCCATAAGCAAAGACTGCATTACTGTTGCTCGTTTAGCACTACCCATTGGGCACGTGTTGCTTGAAGATAGGCTACGGATGCGAGTAACACTACTGCCGCTACGCGCTACGATCCTATTCTCTGGCGCTCGGTCCCGGAGGTCCCATGGATGTTTGTAGTGGTTCGGAGTCCGCTTTAAACTGTAGGTCCCGGTCTGTTTAGCCTAAAAAGTGTGCATAAGAGGACCGTAGAGCGACAAACCAAACTACGATCCTATTAGACCGGGGCCTACGGTTTAAAGTGGATTCCGAACCACTACAAACATCCATGGCACCGCCGGGACTCGAACCCGAAACCTGTGGTACCGAACGGCAGATCTTTAGTCACTCGGGCCATCAGGTCCCACCTGATAAAATCTATCTGTCCCGAATCGTGTTAAAGTCCGATAGGGATTCAGATTCGAATCAACTGTTGCAGTCTCTGCTTTCCGACAAGAGAAGATTCGATGGTGATGGGTGCAGCGAATTAAAACGTATCTCAACGATTGTCAAACTACCTGGTGAGATTTTTCGGTGTTTTCTCCCATACGATACACAAATGCGGGGCAGTTGCCCCTAAACGCCTTCCTGGATGGCAATGTCATACACTCATTACTAGGTGGGATGCTCGTGGTATACGTAAACCTCACTGATAATCATCAATAAATTGTTTTACTGACTGCTACCTGATGGCCAACTGGCTAGCGCTCTGGCCGTTGGTACCGAAGGCGTCAGGTTCGAATCCTGGCCATTGGCATGGATGTTTGTGAGTGGTTCGGAATTCACGTTAAACTGTAGATCCCGGTCTATTTAGATTAAAGTGTGAATAAGATGACCGTAGAGCGACAAATCTAACCAAATTTTTCATCCATATTTCTTTATTACTTAAATCTAAGCTTTCAGAAGCCGTCATTGAGTTTGGAATCAATCTGTCTCTTGGGTGCACTGCTGTTGCAGATGTCAGAAGTTTGGTTTGTCGCTCTACGGTCATCTTGTGAACACTTTCGGCTAAACAAACCGAGACCTACAATTTAAAGTGGATTTCAAACCACTGCAAACATCCATGGCACCGCCGGGACTCGAACCCGAAACCTGTGGTACCGAGCGCTAGCCACTCAGCCATTCAGGCCCCTGAAATGTGTCTAGTGGTTATTGGGAATCCACTTAAAACCGTAAATCCTGGTCTAATAGGATCGTAGAACATCGTTAGGTGAACAACGTAGTGTTACTCGCGTCCGTAGCGTATCTTCGAGCTACACGTGCCCCCTGCGTAGAGCTATATGAGTGACAGCGGTGCACCCCTTTCTTATGGCATAAAGATTAACTGTCTCTGTATTGCCAGCTGCATTAGAACAAACCAAAAATTTTATGTTCAACGCTTTACACAGTTTGTTAGGCTTTTTTTTTTTTTTTTTTTTTTTTTTTCTTATTTACTCGAGTAAAAAAATCTCAAGTTAGTACCTGTCTTAAAAGACTGCCGTTCCTTTTTCCCAAGTGGCAGAAAAGTGAAGTAGCTATATTTTGTTTCGGATATAAAAGATGTCCTTTCTTCTTTTTGTTTTGCCGTGCCCCGAGGTTTTATATATATATATATATATATATATAAACAAAAAAATTTTATCTTCTTTTCTAAAAATTTTATGAACTTTGTTCGTGAGACTACTAGATACAACTAATAGCGTTGTCCACATTTAAATAAACGTTTTACTTTGTTAGACTTTATTTTAAATAAATAGAATGAAAATTCTGTTAAAATTCTTTGTTATAATTTTTTTTATGGAACCACTCTAAATTTCTTCACTTATTAAATTCCTTCTATTAGCTCACACTCTCCCTATAAATTTTTAATCGTTCATGAAATACTTCTCCTTCATCCACTCAAGTTCAAATACATTTTTTTAACTTGTAGTGGAGGACACTGATGTAAATACAGTTTTTTCAAATATTCATTCAGTAATTAAATTTAATTCATTAATTTTAGTTTTTCAGATTTAAGTTGCATGTATCTAATAATAGATGGCGCCAAATGTAAGAAGAAAATTTCAACTGTATTTGTAAAGGACTTTTCTGCAATATAGTGGGAAAAAAAGTAGGAATTAACTTAAAAATTGTTTTTTTTATTTTACTTGTTTTTGTTAATAACTATAGGCTGCGTTTCCCACTTATATGCCACGGACAACCCACCTTTAGGAAATGAGCCCCAAATTTGCATGCCATGTGTATGTGTGTCATTGCGTGTCATGTGTGCCAAAACTCAGAAAACTGTCACCGAGCAGTGGGGAGAGTTTTCCAGGCGTTGCGTTGTCATGATCTTCATCCAATCGTCTCATTTCTGAAAGCAATGACTGCAAGGATTGTCGATAGTGGATTCCATTTTGAAACCTCCTGTGCCCTAGCTGCTCAAGCCACCAATGTGTCTTGAATTGGGAGATTCCTTAATTTCTTGTATCAAATAGTGTTGCGTTCGAATATAGGACAATTTTACTTGAAGTCGTTCGCCACTAAAAAGACAGATATGTAACACATTCAGCGTGGCATAGGTCCTGCTACACAGCACTCCTTTTTGCAACAGCCAGGAATGACCTCTAAGTGGCAAATGCCTTTCTTTGTTGTACAAAAATAAAGGACCGTAGAGCGACAAACCAAACCTAGAACACAAGGAAAGGATTTCTCATATTACATGCTTAGCAATTCCAACTTAATTGCTTTCAAATTTAATATGTGGGGATTTTTGTCACATAGAAACTCTTTATTTGGTACATGTATTTCATCCTCGACATTGACACGCAAGTTTTCGATTCGGCGTCGGGTTCAAATCAGGCTTCTCTAATTCGGAAATTCGATGCTTTATTCAAGAGATCATTCAGGTCCTAAGCAAAATGCTAGTCCGACCTGCATTTGTGCTGGCGTAATTGTAGGTAATGTTGAAATGGGGAAACTATACATAAACTGAATACTATGTACATTTGTCCCTTCACCCAGCCTGTTGCAGTTGCCACATCTTCTGAAGAATTCAAGAAAATCAAGCTCGCATGCTCGTAGGAAACATTATTACAGATACGCATGCGCAATTTCCTATGAGCATGCGCGCTGGGGGAGAAAAAGCTGACGGACGTCCAAAATACGGTATGCAAAAACCCTCTATTAGCTATGTTGATTACCAGCTGGGAATAAAAATCCTCTTCCGAGGCTGCAGTTTTTGAAAAGAAAAATTTCGTTCCCTTTTGCGATGTGGACAAAGTTCTCAAATTTACATTCTCTACTGTCTGGAAAAACACATGGTGCGCACAATCTAATAATAAGGTGTTCCGTATTCAGCCATCCGTTACAAGTTTTAAACAAATTGATTTAAACCGACGATAAAGCGTGAAGCTGACACGACTTCATAGGCCATACTTATTTCACACATTCGCATCTACTTCGCTCAGAGCCTGTTCCTACTTGTTCCACGTGGGACACTATTTCGTCTGTCGAATATAGACTAGTCCAGGGATGGGCAAACTACGGCCCGCGGGCCAACTCCTTCCCCCGCAGGAAGGTTCTATTCGGCCCGCGAATAGAATTTTAATTTGCCGGTCCGAGACAAATTAAAAGAAATATATATTTATATATTATACATCCATCTCCTTTTCTACTTTGATTAAATATTATTTTTATCACATTTCCCGAGGTTAAATTCAATACCCTCAGTAAATATTGAAGAGAAACTTAAGAATTATGAAGACAGCTTGAAAGAATTCATTTTGAGTCCGAACGCAGATTTAAAGATTTCAGTGGCATTCAAACGAAATTGGATAGTTTTTGCCCTGCCTTTCAACGTAAATTGTGAAGCAGTGAGGTCAGATTTATCTTGGCCCGCCAAACTTTTTGTTTTTCGATTTTTGGCCCGCGACCGAAAAAAGTTTGCCCATCCCTGGACTAGTCCAATGTCCAAGATTCAAAGGAATCCGACACAACCTTTTAGATCGGGAGCATCCCACCTTATTTGACTTACTGGGAGACACTCCCCATGCTGATCTTTTTTATGTTTGTTGTTAAAAGTGGATTTTTGAACTTAGATATGAAATTTGCTGCACCATTTTATCTTGTTTTCATCAGCGTATTTTACTTGCTTTGTAATTCACAATGTTTTAACAGCACCAATTTTAATCAGATATTTTATCAATATTTTAATACCGTAATTAACTGATTTTACATCGTCCTGAATTTTAACTGTTCTTGCAACTGACTTTTTTAGCTTATCGCCATTTAATTTTACTAGAATTTAAAAATGTTCACTTTGTTTGGCGCAGCATGGAACTCTGGTCCTTGTGCCATAAAGCCCCAAACAACCAATCCGAGGGATGTGTCAGACGATGCATGGCGGCTGAGGAGATGGGTTGCCATTGCTTCGAGTGGCTGGACTTCTGCCTGTTGATCTGCAGGAGATATTTTATTTCACTTCCACCACCTAACGGAAAAAGCGATGGAGGCCTACCCCAATCCACCGGAGACGAGCCCTGTAGGGACTACAGGCTCCTCTTAGGGTCCCTCGAATTTAATTGTGAAAAGAATTTGAAAGAAAGCATCATAGAGTCCAATTAATATGATAGGTTTTACCAAAGCCATTAAAAATCATTTGAACTTGTAAAGCAGGCTTCATTCGGAAACGAAGAAGTAAGCTTTATCAACAAAATGATCATGACATATCGAAATGAAACACGACGACCACCAATGTTCAACAACAAAATGTTCGTGGCATACCTAATTGGAATAGACGACCTCCGATGTTCAACAATAAAATGATCATGATATATCTAAATGAAACACGAGGCTACCGATGTTCAACAACAAAATATTCCTAAAAACTTAATACCATCGATCTTTATGTGAAACAAGAAACCCACCAACGGTCAACAACGACAAAAAAAAAAAAATACATTGAGGAAGTAATACTTCTTATCCCATACCATCCATGATGACGGATGATCTTATCCCATACCATCCATGAGGGATCAATTCACTCAATATATTTATTTCCTTCCGACTTGTTCAGATCAGGTTTTAGACTCTAGTAATTCTTTGTTTTGATCTGCAATGAATGGCGCCGCACCTATAGAAATTGAAAAATAACGGAATTTCGGATAAATTTGCTGAAATACTAGGAATACATGAAATTTTTGGATGATTCATCTCCGTTTCCTATTAGCAATGTCGTCTCAAACAATTTGTATTTTGCAATTGACAAAAAAAAAAAAAAAAATTGAATCTTTATAATGTGCCTTCCGATCTTAGTAACGAAAGTTTTTATATTTGTTGTTCACATAAACAGACGAACATAATGTTGTCTAGCACTCTGGCTCTCGGTGCCACAGGTTTCGAGTCGATTCCCGGCGGTGCCATGGATGTTTGTAGTGTTTCGGGAATCCACTTTAAGCCGTAGGTCCCGGTCACCTATGAGTGTAAGAGCGTCACGGAGCAGAACTCAGACTTCTACCTACGGGTGCTCAATCAGAACAGAAGCTGTACCCATCCTCCCTCCTTCCATGAGGGATACGACAACAACAACAACATAAACAGAAAAATATTTAGATTAATTCTCTATTTGTAATTCAGCAAATTAAATATAAGTCTCTTAGGCTCATGTTATGTCGGCATCTTTGATCTTAGTAATTCGCCACTAGAACGGCAAATGTGTAGTATATCCAATATTAACCAGGATGGAACATTAACCAGTGCTTCTGCACTGCTTCCATATTCAGCGAACACAATTTTTAGGGAATGCTTTTGTAGAGTTCGTCCCCTGCTCATCGAGCACAACAGAAGAATATTCAATCTTAAGGATTTATGACACTCATCCCTGGCATAGAATTTTATTTGCCGGGTTTAAAACCCATATCTGAAAACTCAACAATTTTCCATCGAGGAGCTTGAGCCAACATCATAATATAATTCGACCACCAATTGTATGGAAATGTAAACATCCTTCTTAAATGCGGAAATGGACGAATCGATTACTTGTCAGGGGTGTTAGTCAGACATATTCGGCATAAAGCAAATTTGAAATTCAAGAAGGAATGGATCGATACACTACGAGTACTTATAACCATTGGATATACAAATGTTTAAAATCTCAAGCGAAAAATGATTCAAAACCATACTACAAAACACTTCAATCAAAAGCCAAATTCTCCAGAAAATTATTAATAATGAATAAAATTAATCATGAATAACGTTTTTCTGGAGAAAAATGTTATTCATGAATCATTTCAAGAGTTAAGGAGCTCAAACTACCATTTTTCGGCCAAAATTTGCAAATTTGGAATGGAATTTTATTTGTTTGCTACCTTTTTGGATTGCGCCACGAACTCCTCTCTAACCAGGACATCATGTTCACACATGATAAAAAAAAAAAATGTAATAGTTGTTGTGGAATTTTTTTATATCTAGTTTTCTTTTAATGCTATGTAGATTAATATTGTATTATTAAAATTATTTTTATTGCAATTAATATCTCTTCGAAATTACTTTTCCTCACCTATTATTCCCCACTGTTTGAATCCGTCTGACTTGGCAGTTTGCCAATTTTCACACAATCGATGGTCGCAGGACCGAATTACCTCACTTTGGGGCCCTAGATATTTTTTTCTTACCAGGCCCCTTCCACAAGAAACAGAGCACACAAAAATATAAATCAATAAATAAAGCAGTACTAAAAAATGCAAAAAAAAATAAAACAAATCTTAAATCTTTATTAATAAAAACAATATTAAATATGCAACAATAATTTTTAGTTTTTCTAGAAAAAGTATTAACATTTTCTTTATAAATTTTAAAAAAATTGAAATTTATTTTATTAGATGTCTAACAAAAGTTTCAATTAAGTGTCAACAAACATAATAGCATTATTACGTAAAATATTAATTGTTTCCTTTAACCATTTTGGTTAATATTTAAATAATACTACTAGCAGAACCCGGCATACGTTGTCCGCCAACCTGCCAAAAAAAAAAAAAAAAAAATTCATTTCATAAAATTACATATCGCGAATACATTCTCCATGTTCCAATATAGGTGCATACTCTTTTCATGGATATAATTTGAACGGTCTATAAGATGAAATGCTGCAGCACCATCTGGTAGCAAGAATTTAATTTATTTCACAATTTCTTCTAAATGCATTAGTAAAGATAACTAAATATAGATAGTAAGTGCTATGGTGCATAAAATTAAAATTACAGAAAAGAATTGGTATAAAAAAATCCAACTTCAAGAGTCAGAAATTTTTAAGTTATTTTGGTTTTTTTTTTTCACACAGATGCCACTGCCACCTACAGGCAACAGTAGGAATTAAAATTCATTATTTGCAGACTAGAGACCAGCTGATTTTCCTTCTCTACAAGTTTTTCCATCTTATAATTCCATAATTCGAATATAAAAGCACATGATTTTCAATTGTAGTTCATAAAACTACTTTTCTGCAATTATTCCAGGAAATATTTTTATATATAATCAGAAATGAGTCAAATACAATTGTTTAAAAATTCAACATCAATCAAGATATGTCCTAGCCCAGTTGTTTGAACCCGCTGGCAGCATTGTTGCAGTCACTGCTCTCAAAAACGAGGAGCCTCAATGGAGATTGTGACAATATGTGTAAAAGCGTCTCTCATCGACAGTCGGGTTGTCTGGGAGGGAGTTTTAGGATTTTCTCACACGACACAAATGGGTAACAATTATCTTTAAAAATCCTCCAGTTAATCTTAAAAGCCCTACTCATGTCTGGGCTGTTAGTGGTACATGAAGCCCACCCATTTTAAACATTTAAATCACAATAAATGACTTTTAAAAAACAAATCAATTGCTTCTTTTCAGTAACATTTTTAATGGATTATTTATTTTTTTAATATTAAAACCATCGTTAAAAGAAGTTGCAGAGAAAAGAAAAAAATTTGAAATACTAGCTTACCCAAAAATATTTAGAATTCGAAAGACAATTTCTGGTATAGGGAGAAAAATTCACATTTGGAATTTATCGACTGTGCTTGAAATAAGTTTAAAATGAACCCTATACATATATATATGAAAACATCTTGACTGTAAATATTTGTTAAAAAAATTTCATATATTTTTTAAAAATTACTTAAAAATCAATTCACAGTCTCTCAGAAACAAGAGAAGTTTTACAATTTTTCAATCCATATGTATTTTTAAGTTTTTACATCACACGTTGACACAAAACCCTTTCTGTTACATGAAAAATTTTAAGCAAGATTCAAATTTAAAAATCTGCTAACTTTACCAAAATTATAATTTATAATATATGCAGCTTTACATGCATGTCAATGTATCAATATTTTCATTTTTGCAAACATATTAAAATATAAATTAGATAGCAGTCTATTTTCTTTGGTATGCAGCCCTCCCTAAAGTATCTTTTAGAAATAGCTGGATGAATTAGTTAACAAAATGCAACAAGATTAAACTAAACTCAAAAATTTTGGAGCATTTTCTAATTCAATTGTTATCCTGTATGTTATTTCGAGATTGAAAAAGTTTATACATAAATACTGTACTTACTATACTTTTCTGCAAATGTTTATTATGGAAGTACTATTTCAGACCTTTTTTTTATATATACTTGTTAAGATGCATTATTGTTTCACAGTAAACTCTGGCATGTATTAGGAGCCAATTTTTTTTTTTTAAACTAATTCCCAACTCTTTACAGTAATTTTATTTAGAAAGATCTTTACTAATGGATTTAGAAAAATTGGAACACCCCCCCCAACTTTAAAATTGCAGTATTTGTAGACTTAAAACATACTTGTACTCATAAATCGGGTTATTAATTAAAAAAATTAGTATTGTAAAAATAACAGTACCCAAGTACTACAGAATAACTTTTAGTCAAAGCAAATGAAAATTGTCCATTTTAATCACAAAGATGCTATAATTATAATACACCAAGCTATTTGATTTTTAATAAAATAGCTTCCAAGATCTTTCATACATTTTTTTATACAGTTATTTACACCATTTACTACTAAAACAATAACTACCTTTATTAGTGGTATTAATGAATGATGTACATCTAACTTTAACAATTCTTAGAATATTAGAAAAACTTGTTCTATTAAAAGCCAGTTTTTCCCAACATGAATATTGCTACTTTTGCAGTTAAGACACTTTAATTTGCAATAAATGTATGAAACCAATGTATTTCATAAAAGATATCCAAATACTTTTGCACTCACATTATATATATTAAACCACACCACTAATGGTGTAGAAATTTTGCAATCGGCCAATGTGGACAGATTCAAAAAGAGATGCAATGGTACAAGGTAAAATTTTAATCACAATTAAGATTTTAAATTAAAAATTTCATCATCATAAAATAAAAACTAGATAAAAGTATAATTGTGTATGTGAAAATCTTTTTTTTCTCCTTTCAAAGCAATATTGTATAATAAACCCTCACAAATCAATATGCAACAATTCACCAGATTGTGTCATTCACTAGATATTGGACACTTAGAACAGGCAGACCAATAAGTTTACATTGTGGGATTAGTTGACAGTATGAGACATGAATGGCATCCTACATTGATTGCCCATCCTTGTTCTAAGGCATGCTTTTTTTTTTGGAAGCAGGCCAAAAATCAAAAAAAGTTTGGCAGGGCAAAATAAATTTTAAAAATATTTATATTAATAACCATAATATTTATATTAACTAATAATATATGTACTTTATTTTTAAAATATTTTTATGAATAACCTAAACAAGCACTAGCTACGCTGTACTTTTAATAATTTCCCCACTGTTCACAATGATGCTATATGTCTGCAATCTTTCCATACGCAATCAATATTAGAACTCGCACCAAAAGAAAACGTCACTGGCTGGTGCTTAAAATGTGCAGTCTGCCACATGCAAGGTCCAATTCCCCTATATTGGATTCTTATATGTCTGCTCTTCAAGAACGAGAACACTTGTTGGCACCAATCTACGGCTAAAATTAACAAATAACAAACGCTTTTAACACTTTACCGATTGAAAAGCTGTTTGTACTTCCTTGCTATTTCCGTCGATTTATGTTTTGTAGAACAAAAATAGAGAAAGTAAAAAATCCTTTGAAAAAAAAAAATATTTAATCAAAGTAGAAGAGGAGATGGATATATAATATTTATTTTAATTTGCCACGGGATAGGCAAATTAAAATTTTATCTGCAGGCCGGATAGAAACTTCCGGCGGGCTGTAGTTTGCCCATCCCTGCCCTAGAATGTTGAGGCAACAGTGATATAAACCCTATAATCAACAACTATGTAACAATGTTTTGTTTTTTGGTATGTCAATGTTAGCTGTCTGTCCAACAAGTCTGCTGGTTTTAACAAAAAATACTACAAAAACAAACATTTTAAAAAAGCAACTTTATTAACACAGTGCAATTTTTTGCATTAAGCTGAAGAATGGATCGGGTTATAGATGGCATCAAAGTTCTAAAAACAAAAAAAAATGCATTATTGTTGTTTACACTCAGGAGGTGGCTGCTGTTGACTATTTCCCCCCGATTGACCTCGGGATTTCTTACGGTTCTGAAAGAGAAAACATCAAAATTATATGGAATGGCGACTTGTATAGCTTCTTATTTTATAATTTTAAAAAATTATTTCTAAAGCATATTCTGTGCTTTTAATGTTTCTATCCATTACATTTTTAATATTAAAAATTCTATGCATTGTAAGAAATCAGTAAGTACATGTAGCGTGATTTTATAAGGAGCATTAAAAAATAAGTTTTTTTTAATTTTTTTTTTTAAAACATATTAATAAATGATCATGTGATGTGCAAGTGTTATGTATGCAATTAAGTTTTATTTTTGCCAATATATATTTCAAAATTAGTTAACCTAGTTTTTATGCAAGCCCCTTCCAATATCACTAAACCAATTATTATTGTAATTCAACTAAATCCTAAGTATTGATAAATAAGCTTTTAAAATGTAATTATAAAAAACAATAACCTATTTAATTGTTACTACCTGTTATTGGACCTAAAAATAACTAAGAGGCAAATTTTTTTTTTTTAATGAATTTTGAAGCAATTGAAAAAATGTAATACAACTATCAGCATCAGCAAAAGAAATAGAAATAAAGGAAAGCAAAAAAAAAAAAAAAAAAAAAACTCAGCCTCAAAATTGAAATGATTTATTTAAATTAAATTTTACAAAACCACAGAATAAAAATACATTAAGCGACATGGATGGATAGACACATTGGAACATTTATTTTACCAAACACTGATGATCATTTTCATCATCGTCTTCATCTTCCTCATCTTCATCCTCATCATATTCATCTTCGTCATCCTCATCTTCTTCATCAAACTGAAAGGATTTTAGCATTGAATTATTCATAGATTCAAAAATTCTAAAACTATTAAAAGATATTTAAAGCAATGCATAAATCTTCATCCTTTGAAACACAATATATCACAATACAGACTCAAAATTTAAAAAGTACATATATATATATTTTTTGTGGTTCCATTAAGCAATTTGAAAGTACTTAACAGTCTTAATTCTTATAAAATCTTGAAATTCCAGCAGTCGAGTCAGTTATTTCACAATTTATAACCAATTATAATTTAATGTTTAAATTCAAGTTTACAATAAAAGGGACAGCACACTAGATCAAAATTAAATCAATTAAAACATTACATAATGAATACATTTTATATTAAACATGAGCAGCCTCGTGTTACTACCATACGACAAGGTCAAATTGCTGAATCTGTATGAAAGGATGGAATTGCTGTCAGATTATAGAATGCCAGATGCGAGTAGTTACTGTATCTAAAAATCTATATAATAGTTTTTAGATTTAAAAAAAAAAAAAAATCAAGTCAAATCTAAAAACTATCAATTTTATGTACAAATAATTAAACTACCCTAAGTCAATCTCAACGTCATAAAAACGATTCATTTTTTTTCACGCTAGTATATCATAATTGTACATGTTGCTAAATTGGCAATATTTATTTCAACTTAATTTGTTACATAGAGCCTTTTTTTTATTGATCATTTCAGCTTTGTTTATCCTGATAAAAAAAAAAACCATAAAATTATATAAAATAAATAGCTCATTTTAAGAAACTGGATCAAAAATCATTATACTTACATCATCATCCACCAGATTTTCACCAGTGAAAAAGAGAACTGCATGAGGGATTATTCTATCCTTAATCAAATTTCCAACTTCAAAATCATTATTCAGGATAGTCTGAGTTCTTCATCCTTTTAAAAAAATTACATTCATAATAAGAAATACATTCATCTACATTTATTTATCAGCTCATATCTTAATATAACAAAATTTCAAACATACCAATTCGTCTTCATTTTCAGGAACTGAAGGAAAAAAAAAAAAAAAAAAAAACAGCATTAGAATGACAGTTTCAGGAATGATTTCGATTCATTCATTTATGTATTGGTTTAAAATTAAAATAAAACTTTAAAAAAAAAAAATCTATCATCTTTTTTTTTTTTCAGCAAACAACCTTAATTTTTGAAAAAAAGTTTGATAAAAAAGATAAAGAAATTAAAGATTTTATATTTTTAAATAATAAAACATGTTTAAAAACTAGCCACAAATAATTACTAATTCCCAACACTTACATGTCTTGGCTGCTTGAAAACCAAATTTAACTTATAGATGCGAGATGAAATTTTTCATTAAATCGAAAGATTAATGAAAAACATCTTATGAGATTCATTAAATCGAATAAGATGGGATTTTTCCCCCTTGTATAAATACATTCGAGATCTCAAATACAAAAGTTTTAATTATTTATAGAGCAACCAGCACTAAATATCCAGTTGGTGGTGGAAAAGAATTGAATTGATTACTTGTTAAGGGTGAATGTCAGACATGAAGCAAAGCAGCTTTGCAAGAACAAAGTAAAACAAAAAAGGAAATTTTTCATCTCTTTATCCCTTAAATACCATGGAATATATAATATAAATGATTAAAAATTAAAATTTATTGTAACTTAAATCCCTTCTAAATGACATTTCCTTCAAATGATGCCACTCTGAATCTGTCCTATTAATCGATTTCTCCACACAATCCGTGATAAAATTACACTAAAAAATACAGGGTATCTTTTACCAATCTATGAAAAGATTCAGAATATAAAATAAATATATTATATAATGAGATAGAAGTAAAAAACCTGAACGGTGCTTTTTTTAACATAAGGAATAAAACAAGATAAGCAGTTAAATTAATGCAAGCAAAGTTTTAAATTTTAACTTCTGTTTTTATTTAAATTTATTATAGAAGTTCTTACCTGCTGGAGGACTGAAGAAGTTAAAGAAGGAATCATTTGTAACAGTTTTAGTAACAGTTCTGACGGCACCTCGGGCCTTATGCTTTTGCTTCTTCTTGATTGTTTTGACAGTTACATTTTTATTTTTCTTCCAATCGATTGTGCAACTGTAAGTTATTTCAAAGTAAATAAAATACATCAATATGGAAAAATATTTATACTACAATTTTAATTACAAAATCTAAAAATAATAATTTATAACAAAAAAAGTTCATAAAAGTCAAAATTCATCCTAATCATACTTCATTAATATTGCAGAAATTCTCATTAATTTGGCATTCCTCTGTCAAGCCCCCTGTTTAGCACTGAGTTGGTGATCACCAAAGGACGATAATTATTTCACCTTGGTTCATTACTTAGAATCTACTTTTTTACAGCAACAATATGTCAGGCTGGTCTTTTATGATATGCGTTCCTTTCTTACTTTTATTTCTTTTTCAGTGGTTATTCTTTCTTGTCTAACATTTGCCTTATTCAAAGCTTTCTTGCATTCCTTAAAGTAATGTTTCATTTAGCACTTTTCAAACATGTCTTAGATAAATCATGCAAATTTTATTTTTAAATTTATTAAGCTACCACTAATCTAATTTTTTAATGCAGCAGCCTTTTTCTTGTATCAAGCACGTTGTGAGCAAAAGGAAAGTAACAGAAGATTGACAAACTTATACTGAAAGTTTGATATAACCATTGACATTTAGGGTTATATAACATTTAACAAAAACACATCCAAAATACATCGAATGACTGTTACAATATGATGCGACATAAGGATTAATATATATTCTACAACAATTACTTTGTTTAACTATTAATGGTAATCTCTTAACTTTCTACAACTGAAGATAGCTTTACTATTTAATAAAATTTTACAATCCTACTATTTACCTTTAAATTTAATTTTTTAATAAAATTAATTTTACCTCTTTAATCCAGCAATCAATAGTTTGGCATATTTAATTGAACAGCAATTCAGCTTTCACTTAGTTTTTTTTTTTTTTTTTTTTTTTTTTTTTGAGGAGGGCTTTTATGGCATTGGACGTTTATTGGTCTTGACCACCAAATAGTAACAAAATGTTGTTTGCTTGTTGATAAAACCCCATGGTTCATGTACATACATGTTCCAATTCTTTTTTATCTACATTTGATACATCCTTCAAGACTATTGATGCTTGATAATCTGACATAATTACACAACAGTCGTAATCCTGGACATGCCAAATTAATGAGTAAGTTACTGTACTTTTTTATCTTTAATATTTCATTAAATACAGTAGGAAGTTTTTACAGAAAATCTTCAAGAAAAGCATAATTCATTTATTAAGATTAAATGAGAATACACAATAGAAAATATAATCTTTCATATACTCAAAGAAATAACCAAATAGAACTCTTACCCTTTACTTTTAACAATTTCAGGACCTTCAAAACCAAAGATGTCAGTTTCTACTGGTTTACATCTTAAGTCATAATGTTTGGTTAGAACAGTATTAGTAAAATAATCATTTGGCTCAAAATGGAATTCTAACATGAAGCTCTGAAAAATTAAGTTATTTTAAAAATGATTTATTTGTGAATAAACATGTTTAAATAAAATTAAAAAAATTATGAAACACAGTATATAAAATTTTATTTACTAACTATTGAACTAAATGTAAAAGAAACAATATGCTTAACATGTTTTGTATATTAAAAATAATATAAAGATACGACTAATATTTAATGAATTTCAAATTATTTTTAACAGACCTTAAAAGCTGATAAAACAAATTAATGACAAAAATCACCTAGGAAAGTATTAATATGAATAAAATCCAACCCAAGGATTGCATGTGATGATAAATATCCATTTTAACAAATAGATAATGGAAAAGAAATGGATCAGACAATTACTTGTTTGTGGCAATTAGACAACATGTAAAGTTGGTTTGAAAGAAAAAGTGAAAAAATTATGGAATTTTTATCTACTGTTTTTAATATTACATTATATTAAATTTGATTAAATTAAAATCCTTTTCCTGCTCTATGAAAACTTATTTTGAACTCTTCCAATTTGGTCACCAGCCAATTTTCCTACAGTGGTTATTATCAGTGGTTAGGCTATATACTAGCATAGACAATATTTTTTTTTTTTATTATATAATTTATTAATAATTCTTAGCTTTTCAAAATAAAATTATACTTTTTACATTTAATAATGTAAATGTTCTGTTCTTAATTACTATAAAAAACATTAGATCATTTGAAACATTGAAATTACATTACATACGAAACCCTCAGTCCTAAAAAGAATAAAACAAATTATCTACTTCTTTTAACATTCATATCGATTATTAAAGTATTTATTAAATATATATTAAGAATAACATTATGACTATATAATTTATGATACATTTTAACTATATATTATTGTGAATTATATAATATGAGGTAAACAACTTTACCATTGGTTCCAAGAAAGTTTCAGCTTTGATGTTAGTCAAATGTTTAAGAATGTCTTCATCATATTCCTGAAATAAAAAAAAAAAATATTGATATGTTTTCAGTATCATGTATTAATATTGACTACGAATAAAATGAAGAAACTAATTTATATATTGGAAAGACTTAAAAAAATTCTACTTATTTTCATTGTATTTAACTTAGTCAGCATTAACTCAAATTCTAAAAATAAACATACCTCAATCATATCAGCGACAGCAGGAGCATTCTTTAATGCAGTCAGCCAAAATTCGGGAATTCCTTTGACTTCCTAAAAATTTTTTTTAGCCAATTTAAGTTTATGAATCAATGCTTACTATTGATTGAGCTTTATATTGCAAACTAATTTTAATTAATAATTTCATAGCCATTTTATTATTGGTTCAAATTATTACATATTATTACTCGTTCATACATTTTTTTTATAAATCCATATAATTTTTTTTATAAATTATTGATTTAAGTTAAAGCTTCAAAATTCTGCAATATTTGGCTATATTTTACATATGCAATAACCTCCCTTTAATCTGGCAAGATCTGGACCACATACGTACTAGATTAGTAATTATGCTAGATTATCAATCATCAATAGTTTTAAGGGTGTATCAAACAAAGTACTCAGATTTAACATTATTCTCATTTAAAGTTTACATATTTAATGAAAATGCACCACTGACATCATCCGACTGTCAAGGATAACAAGTGTTCAAATCACATTAAAGTAAATAGGATTAGTTTATAGGATGTGCCAAACTATTGAATGCCAGATTAAACAGAGAATGTTGCAACAATAAAAATAATGCTATGTTTTCATTTAGTTTAAAAATGCAATTTAAATTTATATTCATTAAAACAAACAAATCTTCCAGAGGTAAAAACAATTTTAAATAATTCAAAAACATTTATCGACGAGCAAATGTAATGAATTTCTATTTCTATAAAATTTAGTCTATCTAAATCTAACAGTATAGAAATTTTTTTTTTAATTGGTTATAATCTATTATTTTATTATATAGAAAAATTAAAGCCAGGAAAATACAATCTATTACTTTATTTTTCAGCTTAGTTTTAAATAATATTTTAAAGATATTGATCATTTATTTCTAATAAATTTCTTAGAAAAATATCATTTTTTTACACATACCAGTTTCAGCAGCAGCATCACCCTTTTCACCAGATTCCTCGTCCTCCACTTTCACCTTTTCAAGGTTGTCCTAGAAAAGAAAATTTTAAATTTAATAATATATAATTTAAAATTATTTTATTTTTTCATTTTTAAAATAATATTGAGAAAACTTAAGTGAATTTACTCACAGCAAGTTCAAATTGCTTTTCATCTTCTGCTTGAAAATTGCATTCTTCTTCCGTAGGCACATAAGCACCAGTTACTATTGCAGCACGCTAAAAAAAAAAGTTAAAAATTAATTGTCCATCTAATTAAAGACAGTACATTTAAATTTCAACATTGCAAACAAGCAATTTTTCTTACCATTAATATTTATGGCAATGATATTTAAGCAAATAAAGTATTGCTCTTTTTTAATTGATATTTTAACATACATCAAAATTAAGCACATGTCAATAAAAGATGTCAACTTAACAAATTCAATTTCACATTTAATCCCTACATTTGAAATTGAATGATTTTATTTGTACACCAATAGAAAAATAAGAAAAATTTTACGAGTTAAATATAGTTGTAAATACAGAAGAAAGACTGATTTAGATATATATTTCACAGATATTAAATAAAAATTCAGTTAAAAAAACATGAATACCTTTTCATATAATGGCATAAACTGCTTTTCATATTTTATTTCCAGGGCATGTAGTTCCTTATAGAATTCTACTTCAAGATCTACATGATCACTTTGGATTCTTTTTAAAGCCCGCACTTTTTTCCTGATATCTTTGGGCAGACTAAAGATAGGGTTGGTCATGAGTGCAGCCATTTCTGCATTGACAAGCAAATCCTTGTGATCAAGTCTTCTAAATAATAAAAAATATTTTTAAAGTAAACAACATGAAAAGCAATAATTTAAACTCATTGATATTATCTTCAAAATCTCATTTTATATTTTACTAGTTGACCTGGCAAACGTTGTTTTGCCATATACATTATTTCTATAAAATATTTTTAGTTAAATAAAAAAAAAACTTTCTTACCATACGTGTGTGGAAATGTGGTTATGATTGGAAGAGGAATGGAACGTTGCAGACAATCACGGCGTATAAAATGATAATACACTAACCATTTATTTATTTCATCCTTTATATTTTATTAAATTAATAAATATATTTTAAATTACATTATATAATAGTTGTATATGCATCAAAAATAGTTATTTACATATTTACTACTAATTATGGCAATTAAAAAATAATCAACATCGATCTCTAAGTGCAATGGAGTGTACGATATTTTTGGTTAGTCCGTCTTTAGCCAACACAAACTGGATGGTTTACACATACGCGAAAATGCCACGTATAGTTGTCCATGGGAAAAACACGGTGTGCTCAAATCTAAGCCACAAACAGGCATCGTTTGGCCTTGCGACTTATTGATTGTCATTGCGAATGCCAATCTAATTGAATACGTTTGAATTCAATTGGCACATCTGTGAGAATCATAGGGATTCGTGGCAGCAATATATTTTCTCCTCGAACTTGCCATTCAAAATGCTGGCTTCGATAACGTTTTCATTAATTTTTTTAATGACTAATCGTGTTCCATTGCACAGCCGTGGTGGGTTCAAAATACGAATCAAAATAACCGGAGATCCAACCTTTAATTGTAAATGATGCGGTGGCATGCCTGGCAAAATCCAATGAATTCAAAAACTCAATTGGATAATTTACAACTTCATTGGCATTGCAAACTGTATCAATAGATTTGTATGACACCAAGTCCCCTGGCAACAACTGTTGTATCTTGGAATTTAAACCATTGACTTACACATTTTTTGCTCCCAAAATTGCTCTTTCTGCCAACCAATCAAGATTTTTGAATTGTGTGCATACATCGGAAATTTTATGCATCCAGTATTTTCATGTATAGCAATTTTTCCATCGCCATTATCTAACAGTTGCTTTGAGAATGTTTCAGCGGATGGATCTTGAAGCATTTGAACGCGCATGTTTACTTTTAGTTGTCATTTTTCAACATTACACCACAGTGACGATGATTTTAAGCAAGCGTTGATCTCATCAGCGTGCGTTGAACGTTGAATGGCGGGAAGTGTTTGCCTGAAATCACCTGAAAGGAGTAACAAAGTGCCGCCAAATAGTTTGTCGTTATAAGTTTCTGCTTCCGATAATCTTATGCTTTCGAATTGCAAATAACACTTACTTTACTGGAATCCCAGATTCACCACAATAAAAGAAAATTACAACACAATCACACCTGTAAGTTAAAAACGCAATAACAGCCATCTTAAGTTGCCAATTTTGCTTAACTAAACATTAACACACGCTACACGTGTAAATATAATTTAATGCTACACGTGCAAAGAATATAACTTAACAAAACATTAACTTAAGACATTAACACGCTACACGTGCAAATATAACAGTATTCGTTCTCTTATTATTTGACTTACCTTTAACAATGATAAAACACGTATATTTATTTAACACGTAAATATTTCTCTTTTAAATTAAAAACTATTCCCACAACAACATTGCGTATAATATATACAGGTAAATCAAAAGTCCGTTGTTGGCACGAGTTCACAACACGTGTTGATTTATATAAGATCACTTAATTAAATAAAAGTAAAAAAAATGAAGCCGATTAAAGACTTTAATCTTTGTTTAAGCATACGTGCTGTAATGTCACGACTAAGAAATTTAAAAAAACCACTACAGTTTTACAAAAGAAATTTTAAAAAATATTTAGGGGTGAACCACCCTTATCACTTAGGGGTTTAAAAAATAGATTACGACCGATTCGCAGACCTACCAAATATGCACAAAAACTTTCATCAGAATCAGTCAAACCGTTTCGGAGGAGTTTGGCAACAAACACTGTGACACGAGAATTTTATATATTAGATATAAATAAGTTTGGGTTGAATGTCTTAATGATACATTAAGTATTTTACGCGATATGACATTTTCTACATTAAAAAAAAAAAAAAAAAAAAAAAAAAACTTAGATATGACAACAGTATAAATTATAACAAGTATGAAAAAGTGAATTAAAACTAAGTAAGGATGAAAATAGTCAGTACATCCAATGAAGATCTATACATACAGGAACATCAAATTGTTAAACATAAGACAAAAGCAGCACGTTACATTCATTTTAACTGCACAAAATTTCAATTTCCATACTATGCAATCTAAATTAAACACTTAAAAACCGTACTTAAAATTCAAAATTATTAATATAATTCTTATTTCAAAATGAATGATTTGGTTATTAATATATGTATTAAATATTTTATTTCCTGCACGTTTCCAAAAATAATCAAAATACACATATATCAGAAAGTTCAGTATACTTGAATTAATCATTAGATGCAACGATTTCCCCACCCCTATGAAGTTTATTTTATCTACTAAATTTAAGTTATCTTCAAATTATAACACATAAGCAATTCAGACATTCTAGTTTCATATTTAATGATTAGTAAATTTTACAGCAACTCCGATAAAAAGTAACCCTACACCAAAAGGCAATGATCGTTTCCTCACTTGTGGGAAAGAAATGCAACCTTTTTTTTTTACTGCATGTTGTCTAACTTATTATTGATCCCATTTTTAAAACATGTCTTTGACCAGTGTGTGCATACTTTTGCTTGCTATCATTTATTGGATTTAAATAAATAATATAATTAATATTTATTAAATTTGTGTATCAAACTTAAATTCATTCCTGAAGCCTAACTTCTTAATCTTTCAACATCTATACTGACAGATATTTGTATCTATGTTGATCTACATTTGTTATGCATTTAATTGCTAAAATTTAAGTCTAATAAAACTTATATACATATTAAGCCTAAATTATTAAATCATGTGTCGCAAACAATCCTACTATTAAATTTGGCTTCTGTTACATGTGTACCATGAGGGGAAATGGCAAAATGCAATGGTACTGTGTCACCTCTAAAAACACAATCCTAGAAAATCCGTTCGTCATTTCAAAGCATTTTGTTCTTTTTGCATTCATTGTGCAATGAAAAGCTTTGGATTTATATGAAAATTTGATGAATTAGAGGAAATTAAAATAGTCTATATTCTTAATATATCAAGGATGAAAAATATAGCAAATTAAAAGTTTACAGAGATTCCCTCACAAGTTCATAATATTCAAAGTTAGAAATTATTAAAATTCTCTAAACTTTTAAAATATCAGTATTTGCAGACCAAGAACTAGCAATTAGACCAGAAAAGAAATTATATGTATAAGTAGTTTTTTCCCCCCTCCTAGTTCTCAAGCTGGAATTATTAGAAATAGATATGGGAGAAGATAATTGAAAACTGCAAGAGGGAGGGACTGAGCAAAATCTGCCAAAATAATGATGGAAAAATCAATAAAAGAAAAGGGCAGAGACATTTTATATCATAGTCTTTTCAATTTTATATACAAAATTTATACTACAAATCCTAGCCAGGGATAAAATAAGTTCAACAGAAATTTTCAGATGAAGTTTTCTCTGAATCTATGCATGAAACAAATTAAACTCCACCATTTCTGTATTAATAAAATTTAAGTCACGTGGCCTGCTTAATAATCTGTCAGCTATAGCTCTTAAAAATCACAAATTTTTTTTTTTTTAACTATTAAGAATAAAGAAATATAGAAAATAAATAACATTTACAATCAGAAAAAGGTTATATAAAGAATTTCATATCCTTCAGTAAGTATGTTTTTTCTTTCTCAAATGTACAACATAGAAACAGTTTTGAAATAGATTAAGACATTAAATTTGATTATCTCATAAATGCTTCTAAACATAGTGAAAGCCTTTGATCAGTATAAATAAAAACAAAACTTTAAAAAAAAGGGATTGTATAGAAATGAAATATTTATATTAGCAAAAGAAACATCTGTTTGCTTTTTAATACTCATTTTAATATATATTTTTAATCTATATTAATCTAGAAATATTAAGATTAAAAATGTTGTATAATAATTTCGTCTTTAATAATCAAACATAGGTTATATCTGAAGCACTATATTAAATATTTCCAAGTTGTAACAAAAAATAAAACAGAAGTAAAACTTTACTTTAATAAAACATAAAAAAAAAATGAATAAAAATAAAGTAAAAAATAAACTTATACCTGAAATATTTAATTTAACTTCACATATTTCCCAAATATTGAAGGTTATAAAATGAAAAAACTTGGTAATGTAATTAGTAACTATATTTAAACTTTTAAGAGAAAATTATAAAAAAATTTCCAACTAATATTTATTATCTTAGTTTGCTATTAGTTTTAAATTCATACCAACTGAATTAAAGTAGGCATGTAATATAACATTGATTAAGCTTAAACAGTTTTTGCTAACCCTAATGCTCTGTCCTTATTAAGCCTAAGTATGTTATTAATCTGTTTAGTCTTGCAATGAAAGAAAATATTTTTAAGAGGCAATATAGAGTGAATAAATAAAATCTTTTGTTGTATTTATTAGCAATGAACTCACGTTCGGATGGTGGATTTCCTATCTCTACTGTTTCCATATTTTCTTGAGTAGGGGCATTTGCACCATCACCAGCTTGGCCAGCACTTAAAAGATTAAAAACTTTATTTTCACTATGAACTTTTAATTAACAGCTCATGCCAAAAATAATGGTTAATAAGCTAATATAGAAAAATAATAAGCATATTTAAGATAATTAATAAGATCTATGTTATATAATTTGTTAAACAGTTATAAATGACAGTAATATTGTAACAAATGTTAATTAATGTTTATAATTTAAAAACTGAAAACCTTAATTAAAAATGCTATGAACATAAATGTTCTTTGTTGGAGATTCAATAGATAAACTAAAAACGAACTAATATTTAATAACTGTTTAGCTCGAATTTTTTTAATGTAAATGGCAAAGCCATTTTAAAATAAGAAAAATTAACATTTAGAAGTTACATGACAACAAACTAATTTCTATTTAATTAAGAAATTAAAAAATTATCTACATTAAGAAAAAAATAACTAAAGATCTAATAAATTTTAAAACATTCAAATTTATTTAATATAAAATAATTACCCGGATCATATTTAGAATTAATAGCAATTCGGACAATTAGACTTAAACTTAATTTTTTAATAAATCAACAAATCCAATTTATAATAATTTCATTTGTCACATTTATGATGCAACTTAATATTATATTTAAGAAGATTACGATATTTAGTTTATAAAATTCCACATTAAGATTTTTAATAGTAATTAAGCTTCAACTTACTCTTTTAGATCGCCCATGTTACTAAATATTGTACCTATAAAGAAAAAAAAATGAAGATTAAGTTAAATGATACTAAATTAAAATTTTTTTAAAATTACTCTTTATAATTAAAATCGTGGCAGACATTAATAAAGGTAAAAGAACGGCATTCTTAAAGAACGACTAAACAGACAATCAACAGAGAACAAAGAATTAATATTTCTGCTTTATTAAACCTAATGCAGAATATAATTACTTTAGACTTCAGAAATTAAGCGATATATTTTGCAAAAATTTATTCTCTCATTCATTAAATAGCAGTAAAAATCGATATCAAAAGGTTAAAAAGCCAATTATCTGCATTATGAGAACACTCATTTTTTTAACCGCGTGTGAAACGCGCACTTGCTATTTCATGCTCATAAAATAGTTATAATAATTTAACAGGATACCTTGTTTAAAATTACTGAATGTTAAATATGTCTTACTTTATGTTCAACTAAAATCAAATTGAAGTAAACCAAAATGCCTTTACTTTACCTTACGTAGTTTACACGATGCCGGAATATTCGCAGAATAAGTTATGGCGGTAACTTGAGGGAAAGATTAGTTGCCAGATTACTACAGTAAACGTACTTTTAAAATAGAAGATAATTTATAAAAAATACAGCATACAATGCGCTTGCGCAAATTGCTATTACAACAAAATATTGTTCAAAAATAAAATTACAAAAGAATATTTTGATAAAAAATCTAACTTAATTTTTTCAGATTTAAGATATAGATTTTTTATTCATAACAATAAATTTCAATTATGGGAAAATGGGCACTGATTTGTTCGAACAAGAAAATAACAAATCATGGTACATATAGTATTTAAAGCTGAATATACTCTTTATCCTGACAACATTTATGATAAAATAGTGACTTCACTTATTTATAACAATCTTCAGTTTAAATCACTGTTTTTTTTTTTAAGATGGCAAAAAAAAAAGAAGAAGAAGAATTGAAAGTGATAATTGCGTACAAACAAAATCTAGGAAGAATTATTATTTCGAATTGATAGCATCACATTAACAATCAAATAAAACTTTAATGAAACTATTGTGAAATAAGTCAGACATTATTGTATTTTCTAATTTTAACAAATGATGTAAAAATTGCCACATACTCTGAAAATTACTACGCTAAATTCGCACAAAGAGAATTCGTTAGTCTTTTCCTAAGAAATTCCATATATTACATTACTACTATTCAAACATTTGAAAATAAATAAACTGTAGCGACTGGCTAGAAAAAATAGGCAACATGGAAGGTAGTGTTGTTAGGATGCATATATAAGGTCATACACACACACACACACACACACACACACATATACATATATATATATATATATATATATATATATATATATATATATGTGTGTGTGTGTGTGTGTGTATTATTGATTTGATCTTCAATTCAAAAGTGTTACATCATTTATTAATATTTTCAAATATTTTAAATTTTCGTTGTTTTTTGAATTACTTCAATACTTAATTTCTAAATTTTGACTGTGAAATAAATCAGTGAAATTAACTCATCGTTTGAAAAACTTTACTTTGAGGAACAACAAATCTAATTCATTAGTTAGTTGAATCAGGTTCTTAGCTATATTTGCTAACAGTTTTGGGTTCGAATAATAAGTAGGTTATATGGTTTTCCATTTTATTCATCAAAGTAGATTTGTGAACAAAAATAACACATAGTAGATTGATTTTCTAATTGGCAATTAAGAAAACATGCGTGAACAATATATATGAATAGTAAATTAAAAAATTAATTAGTTGTACATTATGTATGAATTAAAAAATTGTAAATTCTGATATAAATTATTTATTTTAACGTATTATATAGATTTATGTGAATTTTCTGTGCAATTTTGTTGTTTAAAAAATTCAGAAAGTATTAGGTAGTAAAATTTTATTGCTTGATCATGTAACAGTATGTTGAGATCTCTGATCTAAGTTTTACTTGTATCTAAAAGTTTCGCTTCCAAATTTCCTTATATTTTATTAATTTAATCGAGATTTCTCAGAAAACATTTCTAATACACTTGGTTGATCTGACTTATTTGTATTCTCAGGCGTATGAGTACGATGTGCATAATTTGATCTGTAATAATATGCGTTGGCCTTTATTTGCTTCAGCCTTCCTTGAAGCCTTCATTCGCTGACACACTTGCACATTTTTCGTAAGTTTTTTAATATTTGTTTAAATTCACTCATAATGGTACATCCATAAGTAATAATCTTATTATGATTATCCGATATATCATCGATGATATATTCAATCATGGAAAGACCATTTATTTTACTACATTTACCTAATTCACGCAACTTTATAGGATAATCGAAAGAAGATTCTTTTGGCTTTAATTTATGAGCACTCAGTAATTTATGAACTTGCATAGAACTCACTTTGCTACTAAATTTTTCACTTAAATGTGCTTTCAAAACATCAAAAGAAAAATTTGCTTCAAACACTGGACAATTAACTCAGCCGGATTCGCTAATGTTAATCAGCATAATGTTATGTCTATCTGTAACAGCACCATGGAAAAGGTAAACGTCTGTTCTCCTTAATTTAAATATTGCTCAATCGGAAAATTACCAAGACAGGATTGTTATGAAAAACACTTTGATGTTATGAAAATAACGATCGATTTCAGAGTCAGAGTTATGTTTGCTTCGCCATTCCTTTAGAATCGAAAAATCTGTTAAAGCATCGAAAATGTTTAGGATACACTGTCCTTGTTCAGATTATATTTCGACAGTAAGTAGATTGCATACAAAAACAAGTTCTTGTAATTTAAAAGAATCTTTTACTATGAATTTCAAATCTTAAAATTTTAGTTAGCCATCATAGTTTTTAAAGTTTCTCAATTTATTTCTATTGCCTCGATTACCTGCAAATCCAAATATAAATTCTTGCAGTGATGGGTTATTAATTAACACATCACTCAATAAATCTCCGATGTAACTAAGAAAAGCAAATTTGTTTTTAGAAATTCGACTTTAATCTTCAATATACTCTCCTTCAAGAGTGATATATTCATTCCAAGACTCCTCAACTTTTCGATGCCATTTTTTTGTAGAACAATTTGTCTTTGCTCTCAAAACATGCCTCAGTTTCGGCAATCACTTCTTCATTGAACCAGATTTCTTTCCCTGGAGCATCTTTTTGGTGTCTGCAAAAAGAACTTTTGTCTTTTGTGAACTTTTTGTTATGTTTTCAGGAACAACTTCCGATATTGGGCGACCAGAGCGTTGAGTATCAGTGGTGTTTGTACGATAGCGTCTAAGTTCGACCAAAAATTTTAAAATCAACATGCTAAGTTATGGCACCCGTATTTTGAGACATGCATGATATTTTGCTCATCGACTATCTTGAGAAAGATAAAACTATCAATAGCGAATATTGTATGTTATTATTGGATCGACTGAGTGTAGAAATTAAGAAAAAAAGCAATACCCCGTGTCACAAATCGATGAAAACTATAATTAAATTGAAGGAATTTCGCTTCTTTCTTTCTTCTTCGCTTCGGAAGAAAAATCTATTATTCAAAATCCGAAGTGTGCATAAGCTGCAGCAAAGAAAATGATAATCAAAGACAAATACATGTATTAAAACGTTGGTCGATAAGAACTGCATTGTCAGATCAAGTAAAAAAAAAAAAAAAAAAAAAAAAAAAAAAAAAAAAAAAAAAATACGAAATATACAAAAAAATAGAATATGAAACATGTTATCCAGGAAAACCATAAAACGTAAAAGATATTAGTAAATTAAAAAAAAAAAAAAAATACTTATAAATACCCCACACCAACCAAAAATGAATTATAACATTCTGAGGATAATTTTAGCAAAGAACACGTACCCGTAGGATGTTATAAACTATGTCGTTTATTCTCTTTAGATGATTGAATATAAGTCAAATACATACCGTGCGACGTATACCGATAGCAGACAGACAAAATAACTTTCCGACTAGAGTTGGTAAGGTATCAAATTGAAGAATAACGGCGGTTTTATAAAGCAAAAATCTAGTTAAGTGACTCGATATTTGCTTTATAAAACTATATATATTGTATTGCCATTATATTATTATTATTATATATATATATGTGTAATCTACGGAAGCTGCTTCGAGTTGAAGTAGAAAGCCAAGTTGATTTTTGTGCATGAAAGGAATGACATGAATCTTTTTACTTCATTTTATTAATATTTTTTTAAGGAATTTAAAGAGTTTGGGCCCCAGTTCGGGAAAGCTATACCAGAGCGAAAAGCCACGTCCACCAGCTGCGAATGTCGTAAAGCATCTGAAGTCACAGCATACAAAATTATAAACTTATCACTAAAAATTGCCTCATTCATATCTTGCATTGGAGATAGCTGAGAGCCGCGAGGTAGCTATAAATTATAGAAATACAGCAGTTAAAAATGGCTGTTATGAGAAAACGCGGAACTAAATTTAATATGGGTTAGTGCAGCAGCCGAATTTTGTTATTTATAGGTCGGGAATTGAAGAAGAGCAAAACGGGTTTTATTACAGAAAAAACTCCGCCCCCTCCCCTCCCCTCACAGGAAGAGACTCGTCTGCAGACGACGATGAATGGGGTGGATTGGAATGTGTGGTTTGGCTTTCAAAAGTTATCACACAATGAGTTGGAAGGGGAGGGAAAGATTCCATCCCGAAGAAAAAGACAGAAATAGTTAAGGGGTCAGTCTCATTAGTTTGAGAGGGAAAGGAGGGAGGTTTGAAAAAGTTTTTACCAACATTGACCAACAAAGGGCCTGAATGGGCTCGGCGCTCGGTACCACAGGTTTCGGGTTCGAGTCCCGGCGGTGCCATGGATGTTTGCAGTGGTTCGGAATCCACTTTAAACTGTAGGTCCCGGTCTCACAGGATCGTAGAGCGCTGCGGGGGCATTGTTACTCTGCGTCCGTGGCTTATCTTCAAGTGACACGCGCCCCCTGGGTAATGCAAAGTGAGTAACGTCTGTGCAGCGCTTGCCTTAAGGCATCCATGATCAAGCTGTCTAAGTGTTTGCCAGCTGCATTAGAAAGAAAAAAAAAAAAAAGCATTGACCAACAACTGACCAAAAATCTTTTTTTGCCTTTCAAAAGATGTTTGTTTGCATAATTAATGAATTTTAGAACAGGAAAATTTCAAGTTAGCCTCAGACTCTTTTTATTATTTGGAAAATTAATAAATGTGCCATTCTCCTCTAATGCTAGACAGATTTCAAATGTACTGGTGGAATTTTATGCGGGTTTATATACACAGTCCAGTGACATTAATGTGTCCACCATCTCCGTTCGACGTCAACGTGAAATAACCCATCACAAAAAGGCAGATGACAGCCCATTGCAGTGGAGTGTATGTAAAGAATTCCACTTAATATCACTTAAATACCGCCTACCACCACACTCCACTTAAAGCCAAGAGTGTATATTCTGGCACAAGATATATATATAATATACAAGGTGTATAATCTTGGTGCGTGTTGAGATATTGTAGTTGGGTCCTTTACGTAAATATCCAATTTAATGTTCTTTAGCTGTAATAGTAATTATTATTATTTTATAATATTTTATTATTATTATTATAATTATTTAGCTCATATTTATAAATGATGATTAGCAATTATTTTGCAAATTAGTCTGCCGTGCCAGACCCTATGAAGGACTTTCGCAACATCTTGGTAAAAAAAAAAAAAAAATTCCTGTTGATTTCACACACGATAGCAACTGTGAAAAAATCAATGTAACTGTAAAATTTGGGTATAGAGGTGTTTATAGATTGTGTTAGATTGTTATAGGTGTTGAGATAACAGTAATTAAATATTTAGAAATGTATATGTATATCTATATGTATATATAATCACAAAACTTCTAATATAGATTAAATAAGGATGGATGGAAATAGATATGGATTGTAATATGTATTAAACTGATTTTAATTCTTTTTCAAATTTTACAGTTTTATTTATATTTAAAATTCATACATTAATTTTAGTTAGTAGTATTAAGTATTCAACATCTAGATTTCAATATATGTATATATATATATATATATTGTGATTTATACAAAGCACATATGGTAGATTAAATTCTTGGATATGCCATATAGTTTGATTTGGTTTGTCACTCTACAGTCATCTTGTGCACACGAGGGCTAAACAGACCGGGACCTACAGTTTAAAGTAAATTCCGAACCGCTAACAAACAACCAGGCCACCGCTAGGATTCGAACCTGAAACCTGTGGTACAGAAAGGCCAGAGCGCTAACCAATTGGCTATCAGGCAGCGGGTTACCATATGAGTATATATTACTTTCTTCATTTGTACATTTTATTCGGCCCGACTCTTGGCTGAGTGGCAACGTGTGCCGCTGGTAAGCATTAGGTCTGATTTTCAATGCACTGGCGGCGTTATTTCAAATAACGAGGAGACTTGATGGAATTTGTGATGTTCAACATCTTGTCCCGTTAGTTGGTCTCGTTTCCGGGTCTTCTCCCATACGATACGCAAATGAGAGTTAGTTCCCCTTAATGTCTTCCCAGAAGGCACTGCCTTATTTCTTCAGCGACTCGAAGCCAAGTCAGACTTCTACCTACGAGTGCTATATCACAACAGAAGCTGCCCCCTCCTCCTATAGGAACACACTGAGTGAGATAAGAAGCAATAACAAAACATAATTTTTAAATTCGTTAAAGTGGAATAAAGGGTTAAATAATAAACTAACGTTGTCAAAAACAAATAAAACATTAGTAATTAAATTTTTTTTCCCTACACACTTTTCTATGGATTAATAGAAACACACCGATAATAAAGCATTTCGCAGGAATTTTTAAAATTTTGTAAATTAAATTAGAAAATTATAATGAACAACACAAAATAATCAACTGTTATCGGTTATAATTTATGATCTTATTTTTATTGAAAAAAAATCTTTTAAGCCAAAGGGAAAAATAAATAATTAAAACGACAAAATTTTATGTAAACAAAATTTTATTTTTTACACACAGTTTTCTCTTTATTTATTTTGTCACTGTTCTTTTAAAAGTTAAAGGGGATTGAAAAATAAATTTATTTTTTATATAAATAGAATGTGGTTGTTATGTCTAATTCTCAGTGTCCTGCAGTGCGGAACGGACATCCCATGAGCAATCTACTCATGGATGGAGGGAAATAAGCAGCTTCTGTTGTGATGGAATACCAGTAGGTAGAAGTCTGACTTGGCTCCGATTCGCTGAAGAAGGAGGGCAGTGCCTTCCGGAGGACTTTTAGGGGGAACTACACCGCATGTGCGGATCATATGGAGGGAAACTGCCCCCAGGTAGTCTTACTAACAAGGTTCCTGAATGGCCGAGTGGCTAGCTCTCTGGCGCTCGGTACCACAGGTTTCGTGTTCGAATCCCGGTGGTGCTATGGATGTTTGTAGTGGTTTGAAATCTATTTTAATCCGTAGGTCGCGATCGCATATTACTGTAGAGCATATTACTGTACGAAATAAGATAGTGAACATCACAGACGCCATCGAGTCTCTTCGTTCGTATCGTAGGAGAGAAAACCTGGAAAACTTCCACCAGGTAATCAACATTTAATGGAAATCAAAGGATAGCATTAAAAGGAAAATTATGAGATTTTGCAAAAATAAAAAAATTTAAAAATATAAATGGTATATAGTAATGTATGTTTTTGTTACAAAATAGTCATTAATTTATGTAATGCAGTAATATTATTGCAATGGGTGTTAAGTAAAAAAAAAAAAAAAAAAATGTAGATGGAATTAAATTGGCGCCCCTTCGATTACAATGCCAGGCTTTTAACCACTACAGCATTCAATACTTTGATGGCGTGAATAAAATAATTTACAAAATTCAGACACAATCTTATGAAATTTATTCAGAAATTAACCACATTGATTGGACCATTTAATATCTTAGTCTTGGCCAATTTGTAATACGATAACTTCAATCAGTATTTTATTTTTCGTTGTAGAACTAAATTTTTCGTATATCTACTTCAGACAATTCACTTCAATTCCATAATCCAAAGAATCAAAGAGTTTCAATTCTGAATTTTTCACTTTTTTCTATCTTTCCAGCCTGTAAAATTGGTATATATTCTCTTAACGAAAATAAAAATCGTTTCTCACGAAAAAGATATTCGACTATTTTCTTTTTTATTCGATTTGTTTTTTGTTTTTTTATGATGTTTAAGTAGACGAAGTTTACTTCTTAGTTTCCGAAAATTAATATCGACATTCGATTTAAAACTACACCCCTCACTTATTTACTATGCTATTTTACGATTAGACTGGTAGTTTTTGGCCGTAACCTTGAAAATTTGTCTACTATTACGAATTAAAAATAATATTTGAAGAGAGATCATTTTTGTTCCATACCATTATTTTTTATACAAAGTATTGTGAATAATAAATTTAGAACAATTGAGAATAGAACTTATTTCAGATTTTCCTTTTTTCGTTATAGAACTAAATTTTTCGTATATCTACTTCATACAATCCACTTCCAAAGTTCAAAGAATCAAAGAGATTCAATGCTGAAGTTTTGCATTTTTTTCTATCTTTCCAGCCTTTAAAATGGGTTTATATTCTGTTAACAAAAATCGTCTTCATTATTAGAAAAAAAAAAAGTGTTCTAATATTTACGTAGTACCTTAAAAAATCGTTTCTCATGAAAAACATACTCTACTATGTTCTTTTCTTCGATTTTTTTTTTTTATTCGATTTGATTCTCTTTATTATTATTTTTCTGACTTAAATCAATACAGCAAAATTGTTTCACTTTATACACCTTCTTTGAAATTCGCATTAAATTTGTGTTTTTGAAAAATTCACATTTTTTGTTGTTATTGACGAAACGATTTTTCAGTTAAATAAGTGTTTCCCAAATTTACTTTTCCTATTAGTTCGCTTCAGAATCGGAGAAGAATTCATTATTTAGAATCGCAAAAGAATTTATCATTCAGAATTGCAAAAGAAATCTATATTTCTGCAAGCGGAACAGTAGAAAGACAAAATTTGTGTTCGCATAAGAATCGGCTTACTACATCTTAAAATATAATAAATAAAAATGTTGGAAATATAACATATTGAAACTTAAAATTATTTATTAAATTCAACCATAGAATCATTCAAGATACTTAGGATACAAGATTCAAGACACGAAGAATTATGTGAAAATGAACATTGAACAAAATTATGTGAATTGAACATTGTATTGGATTTAGGTTCGATGGCGCCCTAGGCCCAAGTTAATTTGACGCCCTTATGTATATTAATAATAATAATAATACGAATGATAATAATGGATTCGAATTAAATTTAGGTATTGAATTTAGGCATGAATTAAATATATATATATATAGTCCACTCGGCTGACTGTCGATTGGACTCCGGTGTGAAATGATGGAGTCCAGTCGATCCATTGTCACATAGCGACGCAAAAATTCGGGTTTATTACGTTTGAACAGCACCAAACACTGTTTAGAATCATTCCATTCGTTGTTGTTTTGGGTCGATTGTGAGCTCGCGCGGCACCCACTTTGAACAGAGCTTTCGCATATCCAAATATCCATTCACGATATGTCCAACACGTTCCTTTGATATCTTTAGGGTCTCAATCCACTTCACTTTACGGTTATCAGAAATTATTTTGCGGACTTTTTGATGTTTTCGTTCGATAACAGTCTCTTTGGGGCGTGCATCGTCCTCGGTGCTCATTTCGCCTCGTTTAAATTTAGCAAACCACTTCTCTACGGTTGATTTTCCTAGTGCAAAAGTCCGAATAATGTTTATCAAGCCAAGCCTTGGCTTAAATAGCATTTTTTTTCGCCAAGAAGCAATGCTTCATTAACACATGAAATTCCTTTCTATCCATTTTTTCAAACTAACCAAAGTTGCTTCACTAAAAATGCTATAACTCACATACTAATAGTGCAACAGCTGTAAAATTTATACACGTGTCTTTTGAAAGTTAGGGCTAACTAAAAATCATATGGATTTAATACTAGTAGCGCTATCTGTGTGTTAGTCTACGAACATTTCAGCCCACCTGCTATATTGGTATAACAATTAAACATACAATTTAGAATAAATTGCTTTTAATGAAGAAATAAATCATATCTATCTAATTAATCATAAAATATATTTGTTTCTTGCTTTCATCCTTGCGATAGTATGAATGACATCCTCCTACTTCAATTCTTGAACTAATTGTGTTTCTATGCTTAATAATGCAAGTGCATTGAGCCTATCTTGCTTCATACCTGCACGTAAATAATTTTTCACTCTTTTCAGTGTTGAAAACGATCTTTCTCTAGAACAGGGGTCTCCAAACTTTCCAGCCTTAAGGCCATAGTGTTTACTCCACTAAGTACCAAGGGCCAAAACCATTTTAATTTTTCTGCCATTATCTATAATTTCTAGACCAGTCGCCGAGTACGCGCTCTGAGCGAGCATACGCTTGCTAACTACAAACTACTGTCAGTGAAAAATCACAATTACATAAATCTCATTAGTATTTTTTTGCAAGTGGATACCCCGCGGTTTCATTCGAGCTAATTTAGCTTTTCCGTTCCTGAGGGATAAAAATCATATGTTCGATTCAGGATATATACATTCCAAACATTGATATACATACATATGCGATACTCTATACCCCAACATAACTACCGAGAATAACCGCGGAATGTTCACTAGTTTATAATGTTAGTGGGATTCGTTTCAATTATTTGTTAGTTGTTATGCTGAAGTTAAATTTTCCACGTATAATGCTTGTCATTAAACTTCACCTAGCAAGTCAATAAAACTGAGTTATTATCATTATGAGTTTTTTTTATCCAACTTATTACAGCAACAATAAGCTATTCGCTGTCGCGGGCCGGATGGATGACACTGGCGGGCCGGATTTGACCCGCGGGCCGTAGTTTGGAGACCCTTGCTCTAGAACAATTGAAAAACGCCTCACATTACGTAAAACTATAAAATTTTTATGCGAGATTAAAAAATAATAATAAAGTTTTTGAGTAACCGGGCAAAGGTATAATTAAATAGGGTGAATTAATATTTTGTGTTACAATGATGAGCAAACAAACGCTACATTTAGATTTTTTAAGAAAAATTTATGAAAAATCTAACGTCAATAGATAAATGCTATACTTGACAAAACTCTTTTTAGTGTCCTCTTTGTTAGATATTTTAAATTTTACTACTTACACGATTAATTATTTAAAAAAATAATTCATGAACAACTTGAGGTTGTCAAAGCAAGAAATGAAGCATTCAAATTCGGTCTTACAGTTGATCAAAAACAAAATCGATTTCAAATTTTTGCCGCCTCGAAAATTTTGGCGCCCCTAAAAATCTGTCGCCCCCTAAAAAATCCTTCACAGGTGACAGCTCTATTCGACAAACTTAATGGAATATTGATTATTTTAATATAAACTTTGGGGGCCTGAATGGCCGAGTGGCTAGCGCTCTGGCGCTCAATGCCACAGGTTTTGGGTTCGAGTCCCGGCGATGCCATGGATGTTTGTAGTGGTTCGGAATCCACATTAAACCGTAGGTCCCGGTCTAATAGGATCGTAGAGCGTTGCGGCGGCATTGTTAATCCGCGTCCGGGGCTTATCTTCAAGCTGCACGCGCTCCCTGGGTAATGCAAAGTCTGTGCAGCGCTTGCCTTAAGGCATCCAAGACCAAACTGTCTATGTGTTTGCCAGCTGCATTAGAAAGAAAATATATATTTATAAACTTTGAAAATAAAAGTTACAACCGGACATTTCAAGACACGCACTGTAGTCGTGTTTTTGACTAGGAAGAAATAAACACGATTGACTTCATATTTTGAATCGTTTGATGAGACATGTGCAGTAGATGTTTAAAAAATGAGAAGGAAAAAAATCTCGTCTGCAAAGATTTTTTATTTTTTGTTTATATATCTATAAGAACAAGATGATAGAAGCAGCTGCTATCTAAAGAAGAAAAATTAAAGAAAGAAGTTCGTGATTGCTTTATTGGATATTTCTGCAGTCGAGGAAAGATTAAAAACGTGCGAAATAATAATAAGAAAAAGAGTGAAAGCTGATGCAAAAGAATAGGCTGAGTCAACTAAATTTTTAATATAGAATTTTTAGTCATACGTTCTTTCGGATCAGTATTACGTATCGTTCAGTCGTTAAAGAACATGCAAAAATCGTTTCGTGCTTATGAATTATGAGAGTTCTACAGAGCTGTTTGCCGAGTTATTTATAAGCCATATCATGAGTCTACAAATATGAATTCGTTAAAACATTTATTTGAATATAAACGAAAAAAAAAAAAAGAAAATAATCGGCTGGGCAGATATTGTGGTTGCCCGTAAAATTATTTAATAATTACCCAATTATTTTAAGTTTTATTTTAATTAGATGCTTTGCGTCATTTAAAAACATATATTATTACAACTGACATTTTTAATTTAATATCGTATTGATGGGTCTAAAAACTTCAATTTCTTTTTTGTGCAAAATTGTTCCGAAACTACCTTTTCAAAGAAGAAAAATAAATGAATACTATATATTCAAAAACCTCATAAAAGAAATTAAATGGAAAAATGAACGATGAAAAAAAATTTAAAGAAAAAGAAGAAATTTTAAAAAAAGTTTGTGGAAGAAATTTAAAAAAATGTCAGATTTCAATGAAAATGTCCCAAATTGAAAACCTAAGGCACAAAAAAACGCCGCTCCCGAAAACGATAACAATTGACGCCTGATGGCCAATTGGCTAGCGCTGTGGACTTTCGTACAGCAGGCTTCATGTTCGAATCTTGGCGGTGGCATGGATGTTTGTGTGGGGTTAGGAATCCACATTAAACTGTAGGTCTCGGTCTAATTAGCCCAATGTGAGCAGAATGAGCACCCGAAAACAATAGGTAATAAAGTGTTTTAGCTTCAGAGAAAGAAAAAAAAGTAAAAGTCTTCATTGATAAAAATAAATAGAAAATTTTCTTGATTTAATTTCAAAAATTTTGGCTTGGTGAGATAGTGCTAAGGGCTCCTGAATTTCAGGCGAAGTCAAACGAAAGTATCAATGTTTTCTTCTGGATATAAATACAATAAACCCATATGTTGGAATGTCTTTTGGTCTCGATATTGGTTTGGTTTGTCGCTCTACGGTCATTTTCTGCTCACTAGTGCTAAATAGACCGGGATCTACAGTTTAACAAGCATTCAGCAATTTGTATAGAACTCACTTTGTTACTAAATTCTTAATGTTGTGAATAAATTGACAATTCGATTTTGGATAGTTTGCTTTGGTTTGTCGCTCTACGGTCATTTTGTGCTCACTAGTGCTAATTAGACCGGGATCTACAGTTTAACAAGCATTCAGCAATTTATGAACTTGTATAGAATTCACTTTGTTACTAAATTCTTTAGTTAAATGTTGTAAATAAATTGACAATTCGATTTTGGATAGTTTGCTTTGGTTTGTCGTTCTGCTGTCATTTTGTGCTCACTTCGGGCTAATTAGACCAGGACCTACAGTTTAGCGTGGATTCGAACCCCTCACAAACATCTATGCAATAGCCAGGAGTCGACCCTGAAGTCTGTGGTACCAAAAGCCAGAGCGCTAGCCAATTGGCCATCAGGACGCAGATGAAGCAGCAAAATGGATAAATCTTGCAGATATGATCCTTGATAGAGATATGGAGCGGGACCTGATGGCTGAGTGGCTAGAGGTCTGGCATTCGATACCATAGGTTTCGGGTTCGAATCTCGGTGGTGCCACGGATGTTTTTAGTGGTTCGGAATCCACTTTCAACCGTAGGACCCGGTCTCATATGACCGTCACAATGTGATGTGGTGTGGTGTACATAATAGTAGATATAGATATAGATATGGAAACTATTCTGCTTTAACTTCTGAGTTTCTATTCAACTCAGACTATCAAGATTTAAATTGAATATTTAGATTCTGCTCAGTTACATTTAAAACATGGGCCTGACTGGCCGAATGGCTAGCGCTCTGGCGCTCGGTACCACAGGTTTCGTGTTCGAGTCCCGGCGGTGCCATGGTTGTTTGTAGTGGTTCGGAATTCACTTTAAAAGTAGGCCCCGGTCTAATAGGATCGGAGAGCGTTGCGGGGGACATTGTTACTCCGTGGCTTATCTTCAAGTGACACGCGCCCCCTGGGTAGTGCAAAGTGAGTAACGCGCTGTGCAGCGCTTGCCTTAAGGCATCAAGACCAAGCTGTCGAAGTGTTTGCCAGCTGCATTAGAACGGGGAAAGAAAAAAAAAACATTTAGATTCAACAACTCGGATAAAATATTTAGATATGATATCAACGTTTACAAAATAGTGCATACCACCTTTCTATGGCTACGATGGACAAAATTTATTAAACGATCCTCACTATCTGCTTGCATTTACAAGAAGAATAGACAGAAAGTTAACTTCCGCAAAAGCCCTGCATTATACAGTAAGAATATCAGAGCTTATTATTAAAGCCTCTGTTATTTTAACTACTACACCACACCGCATCACTGTACCTAGAGCTGAGTTGCCCCTTTACAGTTTGGGAATGATGTGGGTGAGAAGTCTGATTGGGCTCTGTGACGCTCTACAGTAATATGAGACAGGTACCTACTGCTTAAAGTGGATTCGAATCACTACAAATATCCATGGCACCGCCGGGATTCGAACTCGAAACCAGTGGTACCGAGCTCCAGAGGCACTAGCCATTCGGCCATCAGATCCCTGTGAAAACATAATATACTAATAACATTTTAAAAGTTTCGACATGACTTAGTTGGTGTAATAAGAATAAGTTATCGTTAAATGGTGATGAGAAAAATGCGCATGTCTGCCAGACTGTGTGACAGTTTTCTGAGCGGATTATGACAGATTTATTAACATGATCGACTTGTTAGACTGTTCGATATTATCAGTTCTTGGACAGAAGTGGCCAATCCTAAATGTTCTTTCAGGCCACTTTGGAAATGTATCCTAACACCGCGAACCGCCTATAAAATTATATATTCTCCTATCAGATTTAGACACACTATAGACATTTTGGGGGAATTGAAACATAATGAGTTATTAACAATGTGTTTACTATTATTCTTACAAGTAGAAAAGGGCCTGAATGGCCGAGTGGCTAGCGCTCTGGCGCTCGGTGCCACAGGTTTCGGGTTCGAATCCCGGCTCTGCCATGGTTGTTTGTAGTGGTTCGGAATCCACTTTAAAACCGTAGGTCCCGGTCTAATAGGATCGTAGAGCGTTGCGGGGGCATTGTGACTCCGTGGCTTATCTTCAAGTGACACGCGCCCCCTGGGTCATGCAAAGTGAGTAACGTCTGTGCAGCGCTTGCCTTAAGGCATCCAAGACCAAGCTGTCTAAGTGTTTGCCAGCTGTATTGGAACAAAAAAAAAAAAAAAAAAAAGAAACATGTAGTATAAACGTATATAACATAATAATAATGATTTTTGTGTTTACTATTATTCTTATATGTGAACATAAATAATATAATAATAATGATACTAAACATACATTGCAAAGAAATCTATAACACTAAAAATGAAATATAAAAAAATATATAAATATAAACGAAATTAAAAAAATGAAATCCTTAAAAAACATTTATGCTTCTAGTGCGATATTGGTTTCTCCACTCTTTCCTTAACTTTTGCAAATCGATCTCCATGTGGGTATTTGCACATCGCAATGGATGTTGCAGGTGAGCGTCCGTTATGTTTGAATATGCCTATGAGTTATGCATATTTTGAGTTCGGTCAATTTCATTTTCGAAAAAAGACTCGAAGCTATAAGTTGAACCAAAAGCGCCAACAACTTTAACCGAGAGTCTGGTTTGCTCTGCTATCCACAAACGACTGTGCGTATCTAGGGATGGTCACTGAGGTCACTTAATGAGAAACATAGAACCTGTTATATTAGATGTTCCAAGATGCGCGCACATCATGAGTTCGCAGACTATAATTTAATTATTTCTGCGAACTCACAAATAGAACAGGTAACATCTCCCTATATTCGCAAGAATATTATTTTGAAATCAAAGTTAATTTTTCTCATCATTTCGACAGTTCATTTTTGAATTTTTTTTTTTTTTTTTTTGTTCTAATGCAGTTGGCAAACACTTAGACAACTTGGTCTTGGATGTCTTCAGGCAAGCGCTGCACAGACGTGACTCACTTTGCATTACCCAGGGGGCGCGTGTAACTTGAAGATAAGCTACGGACGCGGAGTCACACTGCCCCCGCAACGCTCTACGATCCTATTAGACCGAGGGTCTACAGCTTAAAGTGGATTCCGAACCACTCCAAACATCCATGGCACCGCCGGGACTCGAACCCGAAACCTGAGCCAGAGCACCAGAGCTCGGCCATTCAGGCCCTCATCTTTGAATATAGGGAGGCACACATAATGTATTTTTTGAATACGTTGGTTTTCACTATTTTGGTCATTATGAAAGAAATATATTTTGTAAAAGTGTGATACATCTCACGGACCTGAAAGAATAATCAAGGCGGGCTGCGGGTTGACCCCCCTGTTCTTGGAGCATTTGAAAATAAACCATTAAAAGAGTCTTTTGCTACAAAGCGATCATGAGTGACACTGGGAGACTTTTCCTTTTCATCTGCAGACGCTGTAGTGTTGCCAGACAAGAAGAATGCTGATTTCAGACGATCTATTGACACAGTCGGATTTTTGCCGTTTACGGTTATGATGAAAGTTTTGTCTTTCCTGCGATCACAGGAGGACGATCGGAGTGCGGCTGCGATAAGGGAGGCTTTACACCAGGGATGACCAACCCGCGGCCCGAATTAAATATTTTTCCGGCCCGTGAGATATACAAAATATATTTATTTTAGAATGGCCAAAGGAGTGAAAACCAATGTGTTAAAAAATTCATTATGTGTGCCTCCCTATATTCAAAAATGGATTGCCGAAATGATGAGAAAAAATTAATATTTAATTTAAAATAATATTCTTGCGAATATAGGGCAGATAGTGCCTGTTTTATTGAGGAGTTTACAGTTATGAGTTTGCAGAATAATTCAATTATAGTCTGCGAACTCACGATGCGCACGCATCTTGAAACATCTAATATAACGTTCTATGTTTCACTTTAAGTGACCTGAGTGACCCCAGTGACCTTCCCTATATCCACAGTTGATTGTTGATAGCAGAGCAAACCAGACTCTTAGTTCAAGTTGTTAGTGCTTTTGGTTCATCTGACATCTGCGAATTGTTTATTTTCGAAAATGAAATTTACCCAACACAAAACACGCTGAAACATAACGGACGCAACACCCATTACGATGTGCAAACACCCAAATGGAGATCGATTTGCAAAAGCCAAGTGAAAGAGTGGCGAAACACATATCGCACTAGTCAAATAAATATTTTTTTAATGATTTCATTTTTTTATTTCATTTATATTTCTATATTTTTTAATATTTCATTTTGAGTGTTCTATATTTCTTTACAATGTGCGTTTAGTATCATTATTATTATATTATCTGTGTTCACATGTAAGAATGATAGTAAGCACAAAATAATAATTCATTATGTATCCATTTTTCTCTCCAAAAAATCTCTATAGTGGGTCTAAATCTAATGTGGGGATATATAGTTTTATGTGCGGCTCGCTGAGTTAGGATGCAGAGAAAAGGAATATAAAGATGGATGAGTTTAATTAGATTCGGTAGAGTGTTTCGATTCGGGATGTAGAGACCGCAGAAATGCAGCTGTCATTCGAGGGGGGTGAGAATGGGGTTCCGAAATTTTAGCACTAGGATGTAGAGACCAGTGATGAAAAAAGGTGTAGAAATGCAGCTGCGAAGATTCAACACTCACTACAGTCAATTTTCTAACCTTGTTGGAGATATTCGCATTAGGGATTGCAATACCGGCATACCGAATACCGATATTTTGTGCCATTTGTACAATTTTGTAATACCGGTATTCACAAGTTTAAATACCGTTTTTTCGGTATTTACTAGAAATTTAGAATTCTTATCTGTGAAAGAATTCTTAGGTACGAAATTCTTATTCTTATCTGTGAATTCTTATTCAGAATTCTTATCTGAAAACTGAAAATTCTTATCTGTGAAAACAAGGTTGTAGTTGTGAAGAAAGTGTGTAATATTTCGATATTTTTTTAAATGGGTGAATTTGTTATTCGCATTGTATTTGTATATCATACTTTAGAGTTCAAAATATTTTTTCAGATTTATTATGTATATATATATATATATATATATGTACATAAATAATACCCCATAATAATGAATAAGAATAACTTTAAAGAACATAAGAAATCAGTTGATAATACTTCGGTTTGGTTTCATTATTTATAGGATGAAAAGAATAGGGTGGCACAATGTAAAAAAAAAATGATATGTTATTTAAGTAATGGAGGAAGAGTTATTAAAGTGAATGGAGGAAGTACGAGTGGACTCCATACACATTTAAAAACGAAACATGATACTAACTTGTTAAAGAGGAAAGAATCAAATTGCGTTGAAGATACAAACTTAAGCGCAGTTTCTAAGCCCAAGCCATCAAGGATTTTAGGTAATTTTGAATAAAAACATAATTTGAATGAAATTATAAGTAAAATGACAGCACCAATGACATTTCTACTACCGGTATTAAAACGGGTATCCCGGTATTAAGATCTAAAATATACCGCATACCGGTATTGAAATTTTTGGGCCAATATTTCAATCCCGAATCGCATCCATTTTGTGGTTTCGAGTCAGAAAACCAGGAATTTTTTTTTTTTTTTTTAGACTTTGTGGCTCAATTAGCGCGCTGCTTCCCAAAGTGAGCGATACCACACACTGTGGTCAGTGATGCGGTCTAATGTAATGATGCTGGTGGTGAACTCTGGTGCATTCGGAGTACATTTAATAAAAATAAGGAAGAGTGTGAACGCATAAAGATGGAAAAAGAATAAGGGCATTTCTATCACCATATTTAGTGAAATGTGGATTTAGTGCAGTTACAAATTTGCTAACAAAAAAAAAAAACCTAATAATAATAAAAAATAAAACCAAGTATTATAAAAAATATTGCAAAAGTCCTTTATAAATAATTTTCAGTCATTTAATTAGAAATTCTACTTCATTTATTCACATGTTTCATTTTCCATTTTGTCCTTTATAAATAATTGTTCCCACTCATTTTTTTTCTAAGTTAGAAAAAAAATGGTTTTTTTCTTCTAATGCAGCTACACACTTTCCATCTTAGGGCTGCACAAACGTTACTCATTTATTATCACATGTTTCATTTTCCATTTTGTTCCCTCAACGCTCTAGACTATTAACTGGGACCTATACTTTAAAGTGGAAAACCACTACAAACATTTGGCACCGCCGGGATCTACACGAAACCAGTGGTACCGAGCGCCAGAGCGGTATTGATTCAGGCCCCCTAAATTTATATCCTGCTAAATATCTTATAGAAATAGAATTTTTTCCCTCATATAAAACTAAAATGAATGAATTAAATTTAATTAGCGAATTAATATTTGAAAAAACTGTAATTAACATCCAGTGTCATCCACTACAAGTTAAAAAAAAAAAAATGCATGTGAACTTGAGTGGACGAATAAAAGTATTTTATGAACGGTTGAATATTTGAACAAGATATCGTATAAATATACATAGGGAGAGTGTGAACTAATAGTAGGAATTGAATAATAATAAAGAAACTGACGCAAATAATAAACTGCGGTGAATTAGTAATACTAATGGCAAAAATAAAGCAGATGATAAATTCATGAATAGCAGCACACCAGTTTCTGCCTTCTCATTAGGATCGTTTTTACTGTTAATCCTAATTTTTATTTCCATATTGTTACCTTAATTTTCTATGTAGAAAACGAATGCTAGTTATAACTGGTTTTATATAATAATTTTATAATTTTAAGCTTCAAAGGATCTTATTTACTATGTTTTAAGAAGCAAGTAGATATAGAGATCCATGAAATAACACACATTTTTTTACTATATCTTTCTGCTTGTTTGCTTAATGAAAGTAGATTTTTAGAGGTGCGCTGAGTAATGGTTTTTCAGAAAAAAAGAGAATAAGTATGGGAACCGCTGGATTAGCATACATATTTTGTTTTATTCTCAATATTTCAGGGACTTATCCAACACTCGATAATTCTAGTTGTTCCAGTATTTTTTTTTTTAATTGGTTCAGTTTCAAAGAAAGTGACACAATGTAATAGTTTTCATCGGTTCACAATAATTCATTAAATTCATATGTATATATTTTTTTTTTAGTTCTAATGCAGCTGACAAACACTTCGACAATTGTCTTAAGACAAGTGCTACTCCGACGTTACTCACTTAGCACTACCCAGGAGATGCGTGCAGCTTGAAGATAAGCTACGGACGCGGAGTAAAAATATCACCGCAACGCTGTTATTAGACTGGGACCTACAGTTTAAAGTGGAATTCGAACCACGACAAACAACATTGGCACCTCCGGGACTCGAACCCGAAACCTGTGGTACCGAGTGCCAGAGCGCCAGCCATTCAGGCCCCATTCATATACATACTATATACCTTACATTACTTTACTTATTACCTTATATGTATATATATGTACCTTATATGTACACCTTGTATATATATATATATATACAGGGTAAATATAATTAAAGTTTCCACTTTCAAAATGCTGTGAAAAAGAAACACTCGTCACAACGAGTTCAAATTTGAACTGAAGATACTTGAAGAAGGGGGAAGCGGTAAGGCATCAACAAAAAGTTTCAAATATTAATAAATGGCGCTGTAAGCAGCATAAAGAAAGTGAATTCGGCTTCCAGTGATATTTTGAATCGAAATGACAAAGTATTTCAAAGTATTCGGTTTCGTTTTTTTATGGAAAAAATGACTTCCGAGTCATTTAACAGTTGTGACACTGTCAGTGGAGAGCCCACACACCACGGCAAGGTCATACCAAATTGGATGGGAAAAATCGGTGGAACTTTTTTTCGATGCTATACCATTTCCCCTTCTTCAAGTATCCTCAGTCTAAATTTGAACTCATTGTGACGAGTGATTCTTTTTTCTATATCGCCAAACATTTTTGAGTATGAATTTGGTGATGATTTTGTTTGAATTTGGCGATATAAAGTGAGTTTTTTTAATTGAATAGCGCATCGCTAAAAAAATTATCTTTCTGTTATCTCTGAAGAATTATTCAATAGAATGAGAGACGTAGAGGTTCTTTCCCACGTGAGAAAAAAAAAAATTGTTTCGAAATATTCTCTGAGTTGAACTGATATTGTTATAATTCTGTATACAATCTCATAGACTTTTTTTAAAATTCAATTGGTAAATTTCACTGTATTTTTCAGTCGAAGAATCTGTCAGTTTCTTGGATGTCTTCATGATCACGAGGTCTTGTGGTTGTGATATAAGTGAGAAGATTAATTTTCGTTTAATTTACGACTAAAGTAAATTTTCCTTTAACTATAGTTTTTAGAATAGAATTGTTTAGAAAAAGCTAAATAAAATCCTTTAATTTTACACAAATAAAGTTTTTATCTCTTTTTTTAACTGTTTATGACTAATCCTCAATGTCCTGTAGTGCGGGAGGGACTTCCCATGAGTGATCTACTCATGAACGGAGGGAAAGACGGCAGCTTCTGTTGTGATGGAGCACCCGTAGGTAGAAGTCTGACTTTTGCTCCGTAACGCTCTTACAGTCATATGAGACCCGGACCTGCGGCTTAAAGTGGATTCCGAACCACTACAAGCATCCTTGGCACCGCCGGGACTCGAACCCGAAACCTGCGGTACCGAGTGCCAGAGCGTTAGCCACTCGACCATGCAGGCCCCTTTCTTTAACTGTATATGTAACAAATTGAATGAAGTTTTTTAAAAAATTAAGGAAATATATTTTTTTCTCTTTTAGTTATTTTAAAGTGTTGAGAAAATATCATAACTGATTTTAATTATTTAAAACTCTGAAATATCTGTAAAAATAAATTATATTAGATTGTACAGAATGTATAATCAAGGATCAAAAGTTCAAATTCTCATAAAACTTTGATGTTTATTAATTATCAACAGTTATTATGACTGATAGCTCTACTATTATGTTCATGGATGAAACTAGATACTAGATGTTCGTGAGTAATCAATTATATTTAGATGTATAACTTTTTAAGTGGGCTGGAATAGCCTGAAGTATAGCGTTAGATATCTCAACTTAATGAGCTTGTTTCGAAACAAGTACAGCCCGACAAGTGATTCAAACCTAATTTATATTTGTTTCGGGAATAGGTATGATAATTCTGTAGGCCGGGAAGTCTTTCGTTTGAGTTTGAGAAATTATTAGAATGTAAACCCTAAGATATCGCCCTTGAGGTGTTTGTTCAAATTCTGGTTGCAAAATGTGAATGCATGAAGCACGCGCCGTTGTGCAACCTAGGGAACATTGAATCTGCTATAAATCCGTCGTTGTAATTAAAATAGTTACAAATGACTTCAAATCAAAGTATCCCTTGTTCGAAAGCAATAAGCAGCAACAACATTTTTTCAAAAAAAAATGCATATTTTTTGTAATGCTGTAATGTTAATAATAAATAGTAATCCAGAATTTATTATTGTTCAGACAACTTCCTAAAGATGCTCCATTACTAAATCGTTATTTAATTTTTTTTTTTTTTTTTTCTGAAAATCAAAATGAAGCTCTAGATTTGATAATATTCATTATTATACACTTTCCAGTATGCCGGATAGATTTTTTAAATTACGTAATAGAAACTGGCAACAGTATTGTTTGTTTTGATTTGATCATATGTTTAGAGGCGGTGAAATGAAGAAAGCATGAAATATTGCTCAAACTGTCTAGCCATAATTGTTTGTTTTCAGTTAGTCTTACTTAGCACTTCTTGAAATGGACAACTTATCAGAAAGAATGAGTCTGAACGAAGCAAATACTCCTGTTTCGCCAGAAACGTATAGCTTCGGAATGTTCACTCTTCGTCGTATGGGTCAAATTTTTAAAATTATTTTTTCTAAAGGAATTTGTATTTTGTTTCTAGTCTTAATTTGTCTCATGGCACTCTTAGAACAATATCTTGTATACAATGTCGGCATCATACCGAGTGGATTTTACAAAGTTCTAGGTGATAAAAATTTCACGCAATTTTGGTATCACGTTCTCAAAGCTATACTTCTCATTTTAGCCATATGCTTTGTTCTGAGTTGCAAAAATTACATACTGAATGTTTTCTATGTTTCATCTCGTGAAATATTAACTGATAAACTTCATTTAATGTATTTTACACAAAATAAATTTTATATTTTGAATACAATGAGATACGATTTCACGGATAACCCTGATCAACGTATTACTCAAGATGTTGATAAATTTACGAAACAATTGAGCACTGTAATTGGGCCATTTGTTGTAGCACCTTTTACTATATCGTATTATTCTTACAATTGTTTTCAAACTACTGGATGGATTGGACCAGTTGGCGTTTTTGCAGTTTTCCTCGTATCTGTGATAATTAATAAGTTATTGATCAAACCAATAATGGCACTAGTTATAAGACAAGAAAAATGTGAAGGATTTTTTTTCGTTTCAAGCACATGCATGTTAGAAGTAATGCAGAATCTATCGCATTCCAAGATGCTAATATAGCTGAAATGGCTCGATCAGAATACAAGCTGCTTGATTTAATAAAAACCCAGCAGATGCTGTATCTTAGGCAATTTTCTCTAGATGTTGCTGTTAACATTTTTAGTTATACTGGAAGTATTGTAAGCTACCTTATATTAGCATATCCAATATTTTCAGGAAAGTATGACAATTTGACACCCTCTGAATTGAGTGCTCTGATTAGTGTAAATGCTTTTGTGGCTATCTATTTGATAAGTTGTTTCTCTAGTCTTATCAATATATCAACAAATATTAGTGAACTTGGGGTTTAACCCACCGTATATGTGAAATATTAGATTCTTTGAAAGGAAATGACAGTGCTTCAGAAGCAGAGTTAATCAGAAACTCGAGAATGAGATTAAAGTCACGAGCTTCTGGTAAGATTGTAATTGTTGTTGTATTTGTTAATGTTACTTATTGCCATTTGAAAATTAGTAAATGTAATTTTGTATAATGAAAACCAATGAAATTTCATTTGCAATTATGCATTTACCTAGATAAAATTTTGATGCTTTCATTTTAGCTGTAAACTGCAAAATTTAAAAATACTGTGAAATTTAAAAATATACGTATTTAATTTCTTTAAAGTGTCAAATGTATGAGAAATTTATAAGTTAATTCTTTTTTTTTGTTCAAATTTATGTGTATTATTTTCCTATTTATTATTATTGTCTTATTTTAATGCTTAGCAATAATGAAATATATCTCAATGTGTGTAAAAAAAAAAAAAAAATTCATTAACTAAATAAAGTAATTGTAAATAAAAGAGTACAAATAATTAAAAATTTATATTAAATTAGCACATTAAAGTTGTAATGGTATGCAAGCTTTAATTGAAAACTTAAAAATACTAATAAAATAACAATGAAATAATAAGCAAAGAGAAACCTATTTTCTAATCTTCTTTTATGATTAGAAAATAGGTTAATGTATTTAATAATTTATTGTTCACAAATTAGTGATTTTTTTAGTGTAACACCCCATAGTAGAAAAAAATTATTTAAAATTGGAGAACAATACCTAAGATATTTTAAATTTTATGAAACAAGCAAAACATTTTAAATATAAATAAATAATAAAATTAATTAAAAAAAAACTATTAGAAAATTATGAATTATTTCTATATTTTTAAATTATAAATTCTTGTTTTATTGGATGCTAAATTACAAGTTTAAAATCTCATCTTAGGATATAGCTTCTGAATTCTGGCAGTTTAATGTGTTTTAACTTAAATTTTAACATTTAAAACCACTCTTCAGTCTTTCAATGATATTTTATATATTATTTTTGTGTATAATCTATTTTATATATTATAATTTTCTCTTGTAATTAACGCATTATTTACATAATACATATTTTAATAAACATATCTACAAACATTGAACTACACAAAATATGTGAAATATGCAAAAATAATGAAATGAAATACATATGAAATATGCAAATAATTTTTCTTAATAAAACTTTATTAAATTTATTAATATCCTATTTTAGGGGCTTATATTTTTTTAAATTATTTTTTTTATTAAAATGTTGGTTTATCTTGTTGCTGGTCTTTTTATGTAAATTTGTTTCTGTGTGTTTCAATTAATTATTTTGATTGAATTAAATGCAATTCCTATTCAAAAATGCAAATATCAATTATCATGATAATTATCAAAAGTAAGGATTCCAATTTTGATAGGCATGATAAAATATTCATTTCAATATAAATGTACTCTTAATATGAATAATTTTTATTTTAAAGTCACCAGAAATTACCTCAACATAGAGGAAATTCTTGTTAAGCTAGTTTTTTATATTGTTATAAATATTGTTATGAATGGCATATTATTAAAATGTAGTTTTTCATCTTAATATTAGAAAGCTGTATGAAGGTTTTGAAATGTATAAGGGAATAAATTTATTTGATAGTGTACTACAATATGAAAATTTTCATTTTCAGAGTGAAGAAAAAATATTATTTTAATATGTAAATAATTTTTTTTATAATACTTGTGAGTAATAATTATTATCTACTGGTAAGGAACAACATCTTTCAAATTTAGTATTTTTTGAAATTTTTTTTTTTTTTTTTTTTTGACAATTTCCCATGTCTTTTTTAGAAATTTCACAAATTTCTGTCATTCTTATGGCTTTTCATAGTACCTTTTTTTTCTTTATAGTACTTTATAGTACCTAACAATAATTATGTTAGGCACTATAAAAGAACTCTGTGTTTCTTAGAATATTCATAATGTTTTCTAATGGGCAGTTGAATATTTTTTTCTTATAAACAGACTGAAATGTGACAGAAAATTGCTCTAGAAACTCAGGGACCATAAATTAACTTAGCTGCCTTTCTTTTTTTTTTTATACTTTTTATGCAAATTTTTTTTAATTTCAAGTTCCAATAATTAATTAAAAAATGTAGTTTTCTTTTTTGTTTTTTTAACATTATAATAAATAAGACATATTATGTAAAATTAATTTCAATTAAAATTTAATTGCCCCATCAAGTAACTTGCACATATATTATAATGTATATTTTTTAATACATCTCCCATAATAAATTTTAAGAATTCATAGTAGTAGTAGTAGAAAGATATTTTTGATGAATTTTAAAAGTTATTGCTAAAAATAAGCAAGAGTTCTTTCACTATTTTATCTCCTTAAAAAGCAATGGAAATTTTATAGTTTTAAACAACTACTTTTGAATTTTTATTTTATATGTATATCATACTACTCATTTTAACTCTTAATTTAAATTTACGATAAATTCTATTTTTATAAATGCAGATAAATATTAATAGTTAAGATAATTTTTCCTTTATTAGTTTGTCACAACTTTTAAAATAAAGTTATATTGATGTAATATTTATTAAATAAAAAGTTGATGAACAGACTGTTATAATTATGCATTTTTGTTTCCTCTTTTACAGGAGATACTAGTGATCCGGTAATTGAACTCCAGAATGTGACATTTTGTGCTCCTCGAGATTCAAATATATTGATATCTAATATCTCTCTCCAGCTTAGCTTTGGTAATAACCTTCTTATCACTGGTAAGAGCAGCAGTGGAAAGACATCTCTTTTCAGAGTGATAAAGGTTTGTGGCCAATTGAAGAAGGAAAGATTACCAGGAAATTGCCATTTCAGCCTTCTCTGATATTCTTCTTGCCACAGCATCCCTTACTCACTGATGGATCTCTTTTGAACAAATTGTGTACCCATTAGAGTTGGCAAAAGATACAAAACCAAAAGATGAAGATATTGATTCTATATTAAGGTAAATTTATTGTAATAAAATATTTTAAATTATTTTATCCTTCTATTATTAGGTCTATAATTCCAAAATATATTCTTTTTAGATAAATATCTATTTATTTAATGTTATGGTAATATAATATACATGATATGTATAGTACTTTTTCAAGACACATTGAATAATAAAATAAAATTTTAAAACAGACTTATAAGTTATAAATAAAACTTTCTAAAGCATAATCAAATATTGGATTAGAATATGAAATGAAATAAAATATGACTGTGCATTTATCTTATATTATTATTAGATCATACAACTATTATTTATGTATTTAAACATTATTATAAAATTTATGAATTAGATGTTTATAAGAGCAAAATTTACATGAAATACATATGAATCTGAATAAAATTTGTATGAACAATATGCAATCCTACAGTTTATAGTTATTTAAATCTTCATACATTTATAGCATTCATTGTAATTAAATTCTAGACATCACTAATTAATATATAATTAGTACTAATTATTTTATTAAAACTTATTTATGGTGGTTATATTTAAAATCTAGCATTATGCATAAACATAAAAATACATAAAATTTTAAAATATTGTTGAGAAATTTATTATAAATTTTTAGTAATATTCGTGGACAATATTTTTTCATCAAGTTGTAGTTTTTGTAACTAATCCTATTAAAACTGGGCAGATTGTATTAAATAGTAATTTTTCTTGCAATTTATAACTTGAGTAACTTCTAAGTAATGAAATAAAGAAAGCTTTATAAACTGAAAAGAGACAAAGATCTCAATTAAATCAATTAAAAAATTTATGCAATTAAAGATCTGAATAAATATTTAAAAAAAAAAAATGTTTTGAATAATTTAGTTTTTAAAAGTAGAGTAATTTGAGTTGTTTTTAACCTGATTTTATTAAGTTCTAAATAAAAATATTAAATTATAAAACTCTGTGAACAGATCTAACACAAGAGTTGCTGTTTGAGAAATAAATATTGAGTATGATTATTTTTGCTTTTAAAACACTTACTTGCAACAATAATGTACTTTGTTATGCAGGTATTTTCCAGTTCACAGAACTTGTAGAAATACTATATATTGCAGTTATATTTTGCTTTAATTCTTGAAGCCATATTAGAAAAACAAAGTTATAAGAAAGTTATGTTATAGAGAGACTAAAATCATGTGTTAATAGTATGCTTTTTATTTTTAACATATATATTGTCAAAACTAGTTTCTGTGATAATCATAAATCATTCAAATTACTTTTTATCTAGTCTCTTAGAGGAAGAATACAGTTATGTATACTATTGAATGAAACACATTAAAAATAATCCAAGTTCTTCAGAATGCTTTTGTTAGTCACTATGACTAATTAGGTTTCTTTGAAATGAATACTTTTTGAAGGGTGGCAATGTTTGAAACATGAGGTTAATCATTACAAAAGATTTAATAGTTGTGACTCGGCATGAATACATGCACTACTTTTTTCCCTGTTGTATGTTATTATGTAAGTGATTTATCAGTTTTAAGCTTATTAGTTAAGCAATGCTGAAATAAATATATATTCTAATTTCTAACATGTATTTAAAAAAATATAATTTTTGAAATTCACAAAGAGTTTTTTTTTTTATGTGATATTATCATTAAATTGATGTTTTTATTCAAGCAAGATGCCTATGTTTCTGTTTTTACTGATATTCTAAGATAATTTTACTGTCCTCTCATTTTTTTTTATATTTTCTTTCCCAGTCTATGTGATATTGTTTATCAAATATAGATTAGGCATCTATTTATGGATACTTTATCTAGTGTCTCTTGCTCTACTTTTCACTAATTAATTAACAAAAGATTGCTTTTTTGTTCTTAAAAAGAAAAGAAAAAACTTTTTAATAAAGGCAAATATACAACAATTTCATTTTTCAAAAGAAAGCTGATGAAATAAATTAAACTTATTTCTTTCTTATTTTTCAGTTATTGTTCTAAAAATTATATATAATTCATATATTCATAAATTATCTATCACATTTCAAATTGTTCATTTTTCTTTTTTTAAAAAATGAGAGAATAATCATCAAAAATATAAATTCTAAATCTGGTTCAAATTTATAATATCTAAATAAAAATTATCTCTTCTTTGACTAAAATTGTTTACTTTTTTTAGTTTTATTAAATATGTTGAACTGGAACATGTGCTTCTGAAAGCTGGGCTCTTTGATAAGGTGGATTGGAATTGGTATGATGTTTTGTCTCCTGGAGAATGCCAGAGACTCAGTTTTGTTAAACTTGTTTTGCCATAAACCCGAATGGCCTTCCTGGATGAAGCAACCAGTGCCTTGGATATGGAATTAGAAGAGAAACTCTACAAAAAGTGCAGTGAATTAGGTATGACAATTATAAGCATTGGCCATCGGTCAAGTCTTGTTAAATTCCATGACAGCTTTCTTCACCTAGATGGAGTAGCAGGTTGGACTTTGTCTAGTGAACCACGCACTGATATTAGCTAAATATATATTTACTTAATGCCTTTGATTTTTTTTTTACATATAGGTAAATGTCAAAGTGCCATATTTTCATATTATTTATCTGGACATGTTCTTTGCATTTTTAAATGGCTGAATGGAATTGTAACTGTGTCACTTTAGTTGTTGTAGTAGTTTCTTTTATGTTATTATAATTTTATTTAAATTTATCAAAAGTTTAAATTGTTATTGTTATTATGTAAAAGTTGATTTATTTTTCAAAATGTGTTTGTTTTTCCTAAATTTTAAGTGTCTAGGCAATTTTATAAAATGCTATTAATTCATTGAATTCTGTAAAATACATATTTGAGAAATAATTAAAAAAACATATTAGATAATTAAATAAATTTATTTAGTTTTTTAATTTTTTTGTATAAAAAATTTATTGCAAATGATTCACATTAAAAATTTTCTTAATCTGGCAGAAGACACATAGGGCCTGGGTCGTCCCAGCTTTACACTCTAATGCTATAACAATGAATGCATATTCTGAGATATTGCATATCCCAGTTTAAAGTAATAAATATATTTAAAGAAACAAATTATTATATTTTAATATATAAATTATAAAATATTTTTATATCGGAATATGGATAACATTGAACTTTAATAATTGTTCAATATTCCTTTCAGATAAGTGCTATATGTTTTTTTTTATTTTTATTTTATAGCAAGTTTTTTAGCATAATTTTTACATCAAAAATTTATTAGTTTTGTATTATTTCTGTGTTCTTCAATAAAAAATTTAGAAATGCTAAATTTTTGACAAGAAAAAATCGCAAAAGTATTTTTTTTTAATTAAAATATTTTGCCATAAAATTGCCTTTATATTTTTTGTAAAAAAATTAGATTAAAAAATAAAGTTTATTTATTATTTTTAATTCATATTTATCTATGAAAAATATTTACTTTTTTTGTGTTAACATAATTCTATCGAATGTATTGTTTCATAATTTAATTCAATATTTTTAAATTAAAAATTATAAATCATAACTGAATATATATATATTAAATTTTAATCATTGAAATTAATTATTAAGCATAGTAATAGTTAATTATATGAACATATATTTTTATCATGAAGCAATTGTTCTTAATATTATTTATTTAATAATTTTCCAAATTAATTTTTCTAATGTATAAGAAACATAACACATTAAATATTTATTAAGGAATGCCTTATATACTAAAAATTTATCTTTGTATAGAAAACGAATGAAATATTTAACAATAAAAACAGCTTTTTAGATATTTATTAATAAAATATGAAAATATTATATATAATTAACTAACTAATTTTCTACACTACACTCCATGATGGACCATAGCCATCTACCTACTGGTAGATCGTGAAACAGGAAATGTTTTTTTTTATGGGGTGGGGTTGTCAGCCGTACCCCATGCTCTACAGTTATATTAGACTGGGGCCTACTGTTTAAAGTGGATTCTGAACCATGGCCAATATCCATGGCACTGATGGGACTCAAAACTGAAACTTGTGGCATATATATATATATTTATATATAATGGTTTTATACAGTAAATAGATGTACAATTTTAATTTATAACATAATGTATAATTATGTATCACATCTTCCTTTCCCTTGTTATATATTTTCATCATAAAATTGTAAATATTTGCTAGAGTTAATTTTATAAGAAAAAAATGAAAGCATTGTTTATAAATTAGTGAATAGTTACTTACTCGATAATTTTATTACAGTATTTTAAATCATACTATATAAAGTAACTTTAAATAAACATAACTTTTTTGTAGATGTAGAATTTATATCGTTTTATTACAGTTCTTCAATTTTTTTATGTATTAATATTGAGATTTTAAAGCTATACTGTGATATGTTTGAGTACAAAACAGGTTTTTTTTTTTTTGGTCAAAGTATTGAGATATTTATTTTTGTGGAAACCATGAAATATAAGTGAAATATTTCTGAGTTAACTTTTTAAATTTTAATACATGAAAATTTATAAAATATTTAATAAATAATATTTTGTGATGAACTAGTTTGGTAATATTCAGTTGATATGTAATAAAATGGCATATTTAAAGATTTTCTAAGTAAAAAAACTTGTTTACTATTTATTAATTTTAATTTTTCATTATATTTTACAAAATTTATTGTATCTAAAATGAAAAAGTATATAAAATTAAAATTTTAATGCAACAATACAATTTTTTAAGATATAGACAAATTTTTTTAAATCGCGTGAAGTGTTTTAATTTTTTGTATTGTGAAAAATTAAAAGTTGCTGAAAGGAAAATCAGAAAAACTATTCAGGGACACTGACATATATGTAGAATTTAAAAAATTAATTTTTATTGAAAAAAAAAAATTTAAGATCTATTTGCTGCAAAATATCTCTCATGTAAAATAATTAACTCATTGTTTATCAGTACTATGATTCTTTAGATTTGATTTGTAAAATTAGATTGTATAGATAATCTGATTTAGATGATTTTCATAAGAAAAATGTAACTCAAATATTCTTCAAAAAGTTATATGAAAACTCTTTTTACATTTGTCAGAAAAAGAAAGAACCAATATGATCTGAATACTTTTCTTCATTCTGTATCTCTATATATGAGGACACTTTTATTGTATTTTTTTTTTTTTATTTGTTACTTTTCTAACTTAATTGATTCCTTTGTATGTAAAAAATCAAATAACTTTTATCTTTGAAAAGATTTCATGAGATTTATAGGTATTTTTTGGTTAACTAGATGCCTTTTTGTAATTATGCACCAAATCACCAAATGTAGGGACCACGTGTGTATTTCGCCATTTGTATTGCACTAAATAATGTTATGGTTTGCATTCTAATTAGATTTTGTAGCAATTTTTTTGTTGTTACTTAATGGCCTCTCATTAACCAAAAAAAGAAAATGGATTTTCTTGTGATTTGCTTATATTCAATATGGTAATTTAATAAGTTGTGTTATTATTATTCTTAACATGTTCCTATGTGATAAAGCAATATAATACTTTTGAAGTTTACTGTACATTTTTTGTACCAAAATTTTATATGAAAAACAATTTTTTTTTTCTATTTTTTATAATTGATAGTTTGTGATATTCAAAGTTGAACATTTTATAAGAATTTTTTTAATTAAGAAAATGAAATATTTTAAGATAGATTTACAATGTTTAAAAATTTTTAATAAAGATTATTTTATTTGTAAATGTTTCTTGTCAGATAATTTTTTTATATATATATTTTCAGATACATAAATGGTGATCTTCAGAAAATCCACATAACTTTAAAATCGATAATGATAAAACCTTAATTACTTAGAAATTATAATTGAATAGAAAACTTGTTGCTTCTGTAAATATCCATTATAAAAATATGGTGGATGAAATGTTAACTATTTCAATTTTTACTATTTAAAACGATCAAATATTATTTATTTTTGTTGTTGGCTTTACAATGATGTGTCTTCAATCAATTTGTATGCATAAGGTAATCATGTTGATTTAAATATTGTTTAAAAGCCTACATTTTTATTAGTTATTATTTAATTAATTGTTAGTTCTTACAAATATTTTGCATTTATTTTTAGATGAAAGTTGCATTAATACAGCATATTACTAATAATTAGTTCAAATTTACATGCTTATTTAGGGATTGCTAATAATTTGTTCAATTTCAAGATTATTAACAATCAATCTTTTAAATAATCATTTATGACATTTTATTTAATCAATAAGGTTAGCTCTAATTTTAAAAAGTGGCGTAAAAACATTCATATATATATATATATATATATATAAACCTTTGCTAGTTTCTCTTCCTTATAGGTTATATAAGATAATCCTGTATTAACACATGAATACCAAATTTACTTTTAAAATGGACTTTATTACAAAATGAATTGAGCAAGTCTGTTATTTTGACAAACAACATGTCCACCAAACTACCATTCAGTATTTTTACAGCAAATGATAATAAATATAATAATGAAATTGACTTGCAAATAAAATATAAAAAAAATGTACAATCTAAAAGCCAACAGCTTCATTTAACATATGTTTTTTGTGCCTGAATTTAGTAACTTTAAGATGCTTAAAATGATCTATTTTATAACACCATTTTTTATCCTCAGTTCTGTATAAAAATGCTCATTCTTCTCAAGTATTCGTTTTCCTGGAAGAGTGCATGTGAAATAAGGATAACTAGTTGAAGGCTTATCTGAATTCAGCCAGTGAGCATAAAGGAGACAGCAATTGTCATTAGTGGGATCTGCGAATACCATCCATCTGACTTCGAAGAAAGAGTTTTCATATACAAACTCATTTATCCTGAAGACATCATTTGTACGCTTGTAGTAATACTCGACACACTCTTTGATGCTTAATACTTCACTACCGAAACCAATGTCGACGATTTTCCTAATTTTTCCAAAGCACAAAGAAATAATGTACATTCCAGTAGTATCAGGTGCTAAACATTTGTCAACAACATTCTCTAGTCTCTTCCATTTGCTGAAATAAATGTCACAAATATCACATGTATGTGCCCATTCACAACCTTTAACCACTTCTGTTGTAGATTTTGTGATTAAACTCTTTGGCTTTATCTCAAAGTCATCTTTTTTGGGATAGCACCACTTTTGGAGATAATTCGAGAACACCAAGTTATGTGTCGTCTGAAGAATATCCAAACCTGGCCAAGATTTGGCGAACTTTGGCAATGTGCCATTATTATACCAATGTGCACACAAAATGCTGACATGTTTATAAGTAATTTGCGCAAACGTCATCCACCTACAAAGGATGACAGGTTTTGTAATTTTGGACATCTTGTCTGCTACGTAATGCTCTAAACGATCCATGCTACTGTAAGCCAGCTTTTGCATGTCTTGTGGATGGAAGATTATGTCCACAACTTGCGTAGAGTTTTTGTTTTTCAAGCCAACCATGAATACTCCAGGTTTTGTAGGGATCTTGGCGAGGTTTTCGTCGTTTGCTTCCACCCAGTCGCCAAATCTTTTATCACAAAACTCGCATGGATCGTCCCAACCCTGGCATGGGGCTACTATGATGTTCTCTTTTACGGCTGAGAAGTCGCCGGGAAATATTTCTTTGATTTTCCTAAAAGAAAAATTATCAATTTTAAACAAATATATAAATTTTATAAGTCTCTAAACATAATTACAGAGAATTACCTACAATAATTATTGATGTTAAATTTCTTAAAAAGAATGTTTATCTTTTTTTTTATGGCTTGAAACTTTTTTTTTCTAATGCAACTGTCAATAAAGAGACAGATTAATCTTTATGCCATACGCAAGGGCTGCACCGCTATTACTCATTGAGCACTACCCAGGGGGCACATGTAGCTTGAAGATAGGCTGCGGACGCGAGTCACACTACCCTCGCAATGCTCTACGATCCTATTAGACCAGGACCTATGGTTTAAAGTGGATTCCGAACCGCTAAAACATCCATGGCACCGCCGGGACTCGAATCCGAAACCTGAGGCGTCAGAGCGCTAGCCACTCGCCCATCTGGCCCATATGGCTTGAAACTGATGAACAATATTAAAACAAAGAATTTATATTCTTGGCAATAATAATTCTAATGACATACTCACAGTCTTAATTTATTATGATAAATAGGGTACTTGTTCTCCGTTGTCATAAAATATGTATTTGTTATCAAAAATTAACAAATTATGTTGCTAATAAGCGATTGGTAGATAAAATTATGTTTTCAGGGCTCTTGAAAAGTGTGCATACATCAAGAAATTACCCATTGGCAGATCCTATTTTAATGAATATTAACAAGAAAATCTTGTTGTTAATTTTCTGAAGACAAAGTTTACTTGCTCTATAAATTGCAATTATTTACGTCTTTTCTTCTGCAATTATTTACGCCATTCTCTTTTCTTATTGCTTGAAAAATTGATTCTTAGATAATTTGTAGACGCTTTTCATTTTAGTAGAACATCAGGAAAATATTCGCACTTTTAGCTAATTAAAACAAATCCTTGTACTAATAAACATATCAGTTTAAATTTTAAATAAATTAAATAACATAATAATTATATAATAAATAAGTAATATCAATCATAGAATTTCATCATAGGATCATAGAATTTGATAAATGTAGAAAAATTGTCCAATAGTATTCAGGCTTGCCGAGAGATGGCGCTCGCATTTTAGCGCGAACAAAAGAAGAATGCATCATTTATTAATGCCGCCACTGCTCAAGGAAATAAAACCCCAAAATTTCCTGCTATTATTTTTATTATACTAACCACTTATTAAAAATTAAAAATTTATAATAATTGAAATTTGGAATCAATATCTGACTACAACTCATGAAATTATCTAATTGTAATAAAAATGCATTTTAATTCTAATTACAATGCCATTCTAGACGTACTATTATTTTGGAAATCGATTTTAGTGTTATTAATATATATTATGATTTTAGGCATATTGTTAATATAGATTTTTATTTTAGAAATATTGTTGGTTATGATTTTAAGCATGTTAGGATTGAATGGATTTAAATTTTAGCCTATATATTTTGCACATTAAAAAGTTATCAATTTTCTCCGAAATATTATGATTTTACAATGAAAGTTTTGAATTAAGTTTATGCTTACGAAAAACAAAATTACAAATTTAATTTAAAAATTTCTTAAAGCTTCATATACGGTATGCTACGCTATTTATAGAGTATTATTTTAAAATTATATGTTTAAAAAAAAAAAAATTACAAAATTTTTTTTCGTCAAATATCTCACCAAATTTATATTTATATTATTCTTAAAATGATTTTTAAAACAAATGCATAAGTAGTAGTTTCGTAAGCATCAAGAATTATCCTGTACATTTCATATTTTTTATTAGAATTATTTTATTTTGAATCCTTAATTCTTTAAATACAGAATATAACAAAAGTAAATCGTCGAAAAATATAAGCAATAATATTAGTATAAAAACTAAATTTATACATATTATATCTGATAAAAAAAAAAAAAACATTTTAAATCAGAAAACAACAACAGCAATGTAAATTCATTACAAATTATAATGTCAGTAAAAAACAATTAAAAAAATATTACTTAGAAATGTGACTAAAAAATTACAAAAAAAAAAAAAAAAAAAAAAAAATTAAAAACATAAAATGATTATTTATAAATCACAAATTATGTATAATGTATTTTAAACATTTAATAAATTGCAATTAATTATTTAAAAAATATTTAATAATTATGTAAATTTTAAGAAAACTAATTAGACTTAAACATTTGAGAATTTTAAAATTAATCATACAAATATTATTTCAATAAAATGAGAGATAAAATCGAAAAAAATATTCTTGCAAAAAAAAAAAAAAAAAAAATATTTAGAAAATTGTAAATAAAATAATAATAATAATAAAAAAAATTCCAAAAAGAACATATGATCTACAAATATTCTTACAGAAAATAAATAAATAAATAATAAAATAGGAAAAAAAAATTAACAAATAAATAAAATATTTTCTTAACAACAATTTTTTTTTTTTATAAACAATTATAAGCGGCCAATTCATTTATCTATTTAAAATAATATGAATTTTTAAAAACAGTCTTAAAAAATAAATTATTGTAAAAAAATCCTACCCATGTTGTTTGGAAATTTCTTCAACGGCTCTCTCCCTTTCTTTTGTGTCAGATGTCTTAAAAAAGCTGATTAAACTTCTGCTTGTTGAGGCTGCAGTTCCGCCGGCTTATATAATCAGAAAACAGAGATTGCACAACGTTTCGCTAAGGGCATCGTTCGACGCTTAAGGGTTGCCACGCCATCGCAACGTTGTGCAATGTTGACTTGCAGTGTTACTTCAAAATTGTATTTATCGCCTTTTTGGCATTATTGGCAGTAAATTTTCGTTATTATTTTGAGGAAACAGTGATATTGTTATTATTATTCAATCTATTTATACGAAATTTAGTACATGAGGAGTATTGTATTAAAGTGAGCTAATTTCATGAGAAAATATGCATAATACATAATTATTTTATCATTTAAATTTTATATAATATGTTTATTTTTGAAGCTTTAAAAAAGAAAAACTGTCATGTCTTTCCGAATTATTCGTTGAATTTAATATTATTAATTCGAGTACTTTATTTGAGTCGTTTTAAAGGAAAAAAAATGTCCAAAACTGGCAACTGATTACGGAGTACCCATGTGGATAGACCCCTTAACCTCCTCGTCTTAATTCATATATAACATTTACAATTATTAATTGGCTGCTTAAAGTTAGTAGGTCATAAAAAATAAAGTTTCTAAAAATTAAAAATGGTACTCTAAAAAATTAAAAAATAGTACAAATAAATAAAAGTACGATAAAAAAAAATACAAAGTTAAAAGAATTTAAATTAAAATTCGGTACAATTAGGGAACCAATTGTAGATGCTATAAAACTACTGAATATTATAAAAAATTGTGATTGCTGAACGTGTGGGCCGCAACGATGAATCTGTAAATGAAAACATTAGTAACCCCCCTTCCCCCCTAAAAAGAAAGATTGATCTCAGAACCAAAGTTCTGGCATTTTATTTTTATTTATTTTGAACGGTCTGTACGATGAAATGCTGCAGCACCCTCTGGTGGCAAGTCACACTAAAGTGAATAGCGCGAATCTATTTTCCATACTCGAATACATATTAGTACCCATTTTCATAGCGATTAGTCGAACTGTATATTGAAGTTGGAACGGTATGTCGAAGTTGATATACTAAACTGCAACTCCCCTCTGGTGGCGAGTTACAACAAAGGGGATAGCATAAAACATTCTACATCTTTTGTCAAACACGCACAAAAAATTTCATCCAAATCGGTCCAGTCGTTTAGGAGGAGTTCAGTGACAAACACACTTACAGAAGAACCCGATTGCAGCGCCATATATGAGGTCCAATTGTGAATCGAAAGCATCCAGGGACCCACTCAAACACACTAGAAATCTCATCAAAATCATCCGGTAAAAAATGAAAACATCCATGGCACCGCCGGGACTTGAACCCGAAACCTGTGGCATCGAGCGCTAGGCTATGAGACCCTTATTTATTTAAATATATCATTAAAAAATCGCTTAAAAGCAGTTTAAGAAGCATAATAATAGAAATATTTAGAAAAATAATTGCAGAATTTTATTCTCGGAAATATAAAAACATAATCCCTCAATTTCCACATTTGAAAAGAATGAATTGAAATCCACCGCCAAATGTCAAGTGCTAAGACGTTTTGGCGCGCTTTCGGATACGATAAAAAAAAAAAAAAAAGCATTTGCGTACAAGATCATCTCACTCGAATGATCGTTCAAATGACGTCAGAACAAAATATAAATAAAAAACAGGATAATTTATTCTCGAGATAAAAGAGAATAATATCTGCACTTAAGTGACCATTCCTGAAGTACTAACACCTCTTACGATAAAAACACTTTTTAGGATCATCGCAGAGATAGATTTAACACTGATTGCCTCGCGCTTTGGAACTGCTCAAACAAATATTTTTCCGCTCAAAGATTTTTATAGCTCTTTGTTTTTAAAAGCAATTCCAAATTAATATTTGATCTTATGCTGACGACGTAGTAATCATTGCAAGATCTTTTGCAGCATTAGAGAAAGCTTTTCAGGCTTTTGAATGGGCTGCAAGGGATTTGCATCTAAATATGTTGTTCTAATGCAGCTGTCAATACGGAGACAGTTAATCTTTATGTCAAAAGCAAGGGCAGTTACTCATTTAGTAGTACACAGAGTTCGTTTGTTGCTTGAAGATAGGCTACGGACGCGAGTAACACTACCCTCGCAAAGCTCTACGATCCTATCAGAACGGGACCTACGGTTTAAAGTGGATTCCGAACCACTACACCTCTGATTCAAAATTCTTTCTGAGTTATCGCCTCTGCTTCTTTTTGAAAAAAATATATATAGTGGAAATGATTGGTTTGGCTTGTCGCTCTACGGTTATCTTGTGCACACTATGGCTAAACAGACCGGGACCTACAGTTTAAAGTGGATTCCGAACCACTACAATCATTCTTGGCATCGCCCGGACTCGAACCCGAAACCTATGATACCGAGTGCAGGAGCACTCGGCCAACAGGCTCGAAAAGGCATCTACCCATAAATCAGGAGAAAACGAAATATATGCTTTCCTCAAGAAATATGTGTCAGGAAACGCCCAATATTACCTAAGGCACTGACGCTTTTTGAATCTGTACTTAGTTTTAAGTACTTAGGATCAGAAATGAAGTGTCAAAATAATATCTTACCTGAAATAAAGAAATAGAATTGTGTCTGCCAATAGGACCTTTTTTTGGGGGGGGTTAAGAAATCTGTTTAATTTGCAGTTCATAAGCAGAAGAACTAAATGTTATATAAAACCCTTATTAGACCTATTTTGGTCTATGGCTCTGAGACTTGGACTTAGACTTGGCAAGATCGAATGAGGCCCATTTGAGTCTATTTGAGCGGAAGACTTTAAGGGCTATTCTTGATTTGGCTTGGTTTGGTCGCTCTACGGTCATCTTGTGCACAAGTGGGCTAAACAGACCGGGACCTACAGTTTAACGTGGATTCTGAACCCCTCACAAGCATCCATGCCACCGCCAGGACACGAACCTGAAGCCTGTGGTACCAAAGGCCAGAGCGCTAGCCAATTGGCCACCAGGTCGCCTGGGCTATTCTTGGAGTTAAGGAAAGGGATTTTTGGAGAAGAGGGTACACCGCAGACATTTATAAATGCTATAAAGACCCAGATAGTACAAAATTTGTTAAGATCAATAGATTAAACTGGGCTGCTCATGTATTCAGAAGGAATGATTTAAGCCCTGCAAAAAAGGCTCGTTTTGGCAAAGCCACAGGGACAAAGAGGAAGAGGACGACCCGAGTTGCGATGGATAGACGCAGTTGAGAATGATTTTGGTGTACTAGGGGTTAAGAATGGGAGGACCCTTGTCACCCAGAGGAATGCATGGAAATCTCTTCAAAGAAAAATCGTGGCCCACTCTTTGGCTGTCGTGCTATTGATGATGAAATTAATAAATGATCATTATATTATTATAAAGATAATTTAATTAATGATATTTCGGTCAAGGGAAATGATTTCTATTATTATTATTATCAGTTTTTATTCATATATTTATGGATATTGTTTTGGAGAGTGTTGTCTGTGTTTTCCTTGATCACTCTCTATGTTGGATATTTTCTTTAAAATGTGTAATTTAAAAAAAAATGTTCTTTCACGAGTTTTTTTTTTTTAATTTTTTCATGGGCCTTGTTTTAAATTTCTTTCTTGGGTTTTTTTATGCATAGTATTTATTTAAATTTCTTGCACGAGCTAATAATTATATAAACAATCCGTGGCTTTCTTGATCAATATCAATTTCGAATATTTTCGCTGAAATGTGCAATTTTTTTAAAAAATTTCTTTCACGAGCTTTTTTTTTATACATATTATTTATTTAAATGTCTTTCAAGAGCAAATAATTATATCAATAAACAAGTAACTGATCCAAAAAACAAGTAATATAAAAAAAAAAAAAATTTTAAGTCAATTCCTACTTTTTTTCACACTCTATTGCAGAAAGTACTTTATAAACAAATTTCATTCATTTTTTGAAGTTTATCAGGCTCCATCTATGGGTAGATATAGGCAACTTAAATCTAAAAAAACTAAAATGAATGAATTAAATTTAATGACTGAATTAATATTTGAAAAAAAAAACTGTATTAACATCCAGTGTCATCCACTATCAGTTAAAAAAAATGTATTCGAACTCGAATGGATGAATGAAAAGTATTTTATGAACGATTGAAAATGTGAACAAGATATATATAGGAGAGAGTGTGAGCTAATAGAAGGAATTGAATAATATAAAATTGTTTTAAAAAATCGTTTGGTGAAAGAAAAGACAATTCTTTTTATTTTTCATTTTATTATTTTTCAATTTTATTTTTTTTGTTCTTATATTAAAAATGTTAATTGGCTAGATAAGATATACACTCATGTCCATAAATTAAGGATAATTCAGAATCACACAGAAATTGAACTCTAAAATAAAAAAATTTCAACTGTAGAATTATCACACACATCTTGAAGAAGAATATGCAAATTACAGGAAACCACCAGATGGCGCGGATAGTACGTCACAATGACGAGTGGAAGAGAGGGGTACATAAGGAATGGTGGCAAAAGTAAAACTGTTCACAAGCGCTTTAAAAGCCTTTCAGTGCAATAGCCGCATAGTTATGGCACAAAGGAAGCATTTGGATGATTTTTACTTGGTAGAATTATCGGACGACTGGAATGTGGACGTACCCAGCTGGAAGTATCCGATGAACTTGGAATAGCCCAGAGTGTCATCTCCAGGATTTGGCGATGATTCCAAGATGATGGTAATGTGAGTAGATGTTACAGCACAGGTCGCCCCCGAGTTACAACGCCGAATGAGGACCGGCATTTAGCAGTTACTGCCAAAAGAAACAGACGGAGCACAGCATCAGACCTGTCTCGTCAGCTCTCTTCAGCTACCGGTACGACAGTTTCAAGGCAGACCGTGTACAGACGCTTAGGGCACATTGGTCTATATGCTCGTAGGCCTGTCAAATGTGTTCCACTTACCGCAACTCACTGTCGCCTGCGATTAACCTGGAGTAGAGAGCATGCATTGTGGACACCGCAACAGTGGTCTGGTGTGATGTTTTCCGATGAGTCCAGGTTTAGTTTGCAGTCTGATTCTCGCCGGACTTTCATATGGAGAGCGCCAGGTACCCGTTACCACCAAGAGAACACCATTGAACGACACCGTTACGGTGGTGCAGGATGGCTCGTTTGGGGAGGAATTATTCTTGGTTCCAGAACTGACCTGCATGTTCAGAGTGTAAAGATGACTGGCCACATCTATCGGGATGTCATTCTGGAACAACATGTACGTTTGTTTCGGGGCGCCATGGGTGCTGAATTTCTGTTTATGGATGACAACGCCCGTCCTCACCGTGCGAACATTGTAGACGAATGCCTTCAAATGGAGGATATCACTCGTATGGATTGGCCAGCATACTCACCGGACTTGAATCCAATAGAGCATTGTGGGATATGCTTGGCCGACGAATTGTAGCCCGTCAACCCCCTCCCACCTATCAACCGGAACTTCGGAGGGCATTGCTTGATGAGTGGTGTAATATTCCACAAGATCAAATTGATAATTTGATACTCAGCATGCCTAGGCGTTGTAAGGCCTGTATTGCGTCGTCCGGGAGACATACTCCATATTAACCATCATACTAACCATGTTATACTTTTTTTTTTGTAAATAGGTTCTTTTTTGAAATTTGCTCCAGGGAGTAAAAATCGCAATTTTTATTAATTATGTCAAACATATAGCATCTTTTTGCTGTTTACCTTTTGTTTAATAAATAGACTTTACAAATAAGTCAAATTTGTTTTGCTTCTGTCTCTTTCTTTGTCTGAACTTCATTATCCTTAATTTATGGACATGAGTGTATTTATCGGTATAGTTTCTGAAATTAAAAATGGATTGCTTTAGAATTTTCATTCTTATATCGAATAAGCTTAATTTTGGAAAATACTGTAATATTTTAATTCGAATTGATACACTGCAAATGAAAATGCAGTTGAAAGCAAAGTTTTAGAAATATATGCAGTGACATTTACTTTAAAAACAAAGGAGTGATAAGTGCCGCCATCTAGTAGAGAATAATTTAACCATAATTTATTAATGCAACCCAATTTATGCCTGGAATTTTTTTTTCCATCAATCTGTTTTTTGTAGTTATTAAGAAATGTTTTCAGAATTGTGGAAATAAATTAATAAAATTTAATTTGGTTCTCTTTTATTTTAAAGTTTATTTTTTATTTTAAACTAAATTTTTTTTTATTTTAGTTTTCGAACTTTTTTTCTAATGTAAAGTTAAAAAAACGGTTTAAATTGTAGAATTTCTAACTTTTTCTAATTAAATATATTTTTATGCCAATTGTATCGAGCTGTGTTAAAGCTCAATTAAATAGAGTCGGTTTTTTTAAAAAATAATTCTTATAAAGGATTTCCTTCGTTTTTATTCATTTAATTTTCATGTTTATATTTCAACTTATGTCGTAACTGCATAAGTTGAAATCATAGAAGGACATAAAAAAAAAATGTATAAATTAATAATTTTTCGGATTACTATTTAGTTATTTTCTTTTTTTATATACAAGGTGATTATAAATAAAGTCCCACTTTCAAAATGTTGTAAAAAAAAAAAACCACCGTCACAGTGAGTTCAAATTTGAACTAAAGATACTTGAAGAAGGGGGAAACGGTATGGCATCAAACAAACTCCAAAGTGTATTAATAATTAGAGCTGTAAGTGGCATAAAAGAAAGTGAATTCGGCTGCCAGTGATATTTTCAATAGAAAAGACAACGCATTTGGCAAGAGTTGCACATTCAACCAACTGTAGTGTTCAATGTGTTTGATTGTTTCGATTTTTTTAAGGAAAAAAATGACTTCCAAGTCGTTCAACAGTTGTGACGCTGTGAGTGGAAGCCCATCCACCACGGCAAGATCATGCCAAATTGATGGGAAAATCAGTGGAACTTTTTTATTTATTTTTTATGATGCCATGCAGTTTTTTTTTTTTCTTCAAGTATCTTCAGTTTTGGGACTTTAATTACAATCACCCTGTATTTTGAGCAGAAATTAATTTTTTTTTTAAATTGTATGAAATCTTTATTTTTTTACTAAATCAACTGCTTACAAATAAAGCAAAATACAAACATGAAGAAAACAAAATCCAAATGACACGCCAATAAAAATATTACAAATTAAAAAAAGAAACACTTTTAAAGTAATTGTTTTCTGAAAAATCATCGTATTGCGAAATATGAATAGGTGTTTGCTTATAGATGATAATTATAGCTGGGATTATTTTACAAACTAAAAGATGGCAACAATCCAAACTTCAGTAAAAAAATTTCTTCAAATGCTTCAGCTATCAATGAAAAGCTTTCAATTTTAAAACACTTACGAAAACTATGAAAAATAAAAGAAAAGAAAATCGCGGAAACTTATTATAAAAAAATAAATAAATAAACACTCCAGTAGTTATGAGAGCGAAATAAAAAGTAAAAGGAGTTTTGCATAAAACTAAACAAAATTAAATTAAAAAAAAAAAAACTGAAATCTCTTGCGTGAATTTCAAAGTATACTGTGAATAGGTTCTTTTTATGCACTAAAACGACTGCTTTACTTTTTCAATTTGAATAAAACTGTTTGATTTTTTTTTAATACTTTTTATTAAGTTTTACAAAATAAAAATCAGCCTTTATTAAACAAGTGATATAAAAAAAAATTAAGTCAATTCCTACTTTTTTATCACTATATTGCAGAAAAGTCCTTTTTAAATAATTTTCATTTTATTTTTTTTGGTTATTCTGGCGCCATCTATTGGTAGATATGTGCAACTTAAATCTAAAAAAAAACTAAAATTAATTAATTAAATTTAATGAATGAATTAATATTTGAAAAAACTGTATTCACATCCAGTGCCATCCACTACAAGTTCGAAAAAGATGTATTTGAACTTGAGTGGATGCATAAAAAGTATTTCATGAACGATGGAAAATTTGAACAAGATATATACAGGGAGAGTGTGAGCTAATAGAAGGAATTGAAAAAAAACTGAAATCTCTGCGTGAATTTCAAATTATTATACTGTGAATAAGTTCTTTTTATGCACTAAAACGACTACTTTACTTTTTCAATTTGAATAAAACTGTTTTGATTTTTTAATACCTTTTGTTAAGTTTTATAAAATAAAAATCAGCCTTTATTAAAAAAGAAAAAGTGTTCGGGTAAGTAAGGCAGGAAGAGGAATAATTTGATTATTCTTCTAATGCAGCTGACAATACAGATAGTTAATCTTTGTGCCATAAGCAAGGACTACACAGCTATTACTCATTTAGCACTACCCAGGGGGCACATGTAGCTTGAAGATAGGCTATGAACGCGAGTAACACTACCCTCACAACGCTCTACGATCCTATGAGACCGGGAACTATGGTTTTAAAGTGGAATTCGAATCACTACAAGCATCCATGGCACCTCCGGGACTCGAACCCGAAACCAGTGATTGTATACTAGTTAATAAAGTCAATCAAATTAAAAAAACGGAAAAGTTGCATACGGAATTTCAGCTACAATCTAGATCAAATGGAAATATTGTGCTTAAACAAATTTATTATTTAATTAGATTTTTGGCATTTTTTCTTTTAACAGTGTGTTTCAGTTTTTACCTTTTTTCCAGTATATTTCGGTTTTTAACGGAAATAGAGGAAAGGTCCACTATATTGATGTCAGACTAGGGTTGGACAGTTTTCAATGATGATTTTCAGAAAATGCAAAAATGACAATCCATGCGTCACCGTATCCTATAACAAGTATTATAAAAAAAAAAAAAATTTAAAGTCAATTCCTACTTTTTTTTCACTATGTTCTCGTCAATAGCACTCACACATGTTCTCTAGCGGACTGTATTTTTAATCACACTTACACTCTAACACAATAAAAACCAACAGGTTAAAAACCTAACAAATGGATTTATTTCACTAAACAGTCACAGCCACTCGCAGCCGTGCTGTTTACTCTTCCGATCTGGCATTACACTACTCAAGACTCGGACTTATGCCCACGCCTGAGCATGCGCATACATACACTTTTTTTCGCAGCTAGGGGTATCCTTGCGCGTAGGCGCGAACACACTAGATTGCAGAAAGTTCTTTGCAAATAATTTTCATTCATTTTTTAAGTCTATCTGGCGCCAGCTATTGGTAGATACATGCAGCTTAAATCTAAAAAAAAAAAAAAACTAAAATTAATCCATTTTGATATTTGAAAGAACTGTATTAACATCCAGTGTTATCCACTACAAATTTAAAAAAATGTATTTGAACTTGAGTGGATGAATAAAATGTATTTTATGAACGATTGAAAATGTGAACAAGATATATAGAGGGAGAGTGTGAGCTAATAGAAGGAATTGAATAAACATGCGTTTGTTAAAAACTTTGTTTCATACTGAAAACATTAAATAAGTTACAAACATCTTAGGAATGAGAGCTGATATTAAGTTTTCATTGTCGCATTCGCGTTCAGCAGCAAAAAGTGAGTAACAAATGGCTATTTTAATCTTAAAGAAAAAAATTTCCTCTGAATGTATTGTCCCTCTGCTATTTCATTTGATGAGTTGCCATAAGTTTAGCTTTTAATATGGAAACTGGAGGAACTGGAGGAAAGGACTTTCTATATTCTTTGGGGTAGGATAATAAACTTTTAATAAATAGTGTTATTTTCTTTCGCTGTTAATTATATTTTTCAATTCCTTCTATTAGCTCACACTCTCCCTCTTTGTATAAATCTTGTTCAAATTTTCAATCCTTAATAAAATACTTTTTATTCATCCACTCGAGTTCAAATACGTATTTTTTTAACTTGTAGTGGATGCACTACATGTGAATAGAGTTTTTTCAAATATTAATTCATTCATTAAATTTAATTAATTAATTTGAGTTGTTTTTTAGATTTAAGTTGCATATATCTAATAATAGATGGCGCCAGAAGAAGAAAGTTTAAACTTGATTTGTAAAGGACTTTTCTGCAATAGAGTGAAAAAAAGTAGGAATTGACTTTTAATTTTTTTTTTTTTTTTTTTTTTTTATATTACTTGTTTTTATTTGCACTTTTTTCATTACATTCATCTGCAGTTTTAATTTCAGTTTCAATGTCTTCTTTCTTCTAAGGAGGTTCTAAGGTGGGAAAATACCATTTTTTTTTTTTTGTTTTGCTGTTGTTCTAATGCAGCTGGCAAACACTTAGGCAGTTGTCTTGAATGCCTTAAGGCAAATGCTGCACAGACGTTACTCACTGAGTACTACACAGGAGGTGCGTGTAGCTTGAAGATAAGCTACCGAGACGGAGTAACACTACCACCACAACGCTCTACGATCCTGTTAAGCCGGGACCTACGGCTTAAAGTGGATTCCGAACCACACCAAACATCCATGGCACCGCCGGGACTCGAAACCCGAAACCTGTGGTACCGAGCGCTAGAGCGCTAGCCACTCGGACATTCATTCTCTGTTTATTTTACACTATCTTATAAGACTATAAATTTGCATAAAGCATATATGCATACCCTGCATGTTCTATTGTCCATCTGCAATATTTTCTGTTCAGCTCTCGAAAATATTCAACTTCCTCTACTCTGTATTATTCGGCGACATGATGGTCAAACGGCACAAGTTCCAGGTTCGAATCCTGAATGTTTGTGAGTGTTTCGAAATCTACTTTAAACTGTAGGTCCCGGTCTTATTCTTTTTTTTTTAAGGTTTTTTATTTTTGTATTCATATATCTATATATTCTGTTTTATATATACATTATATCTGTATTTATATATTTCTATTATGCACTTACGCTTTTATATGTTTCTATTATGCATTTATGGGGCCTGATGGCCGAATGGCTAGCGCTTTGGCGTTCGGTACCACAAGTATCGGGTTCGAATCCCGGCTTTGCCATGGATGTTTGTATTGGTTCAGAATCCACTTCACGCAGTAGGTCCCAGTCCTAATAGAACCTCTCGCGTCCATTTAATTATAGTTAAACCATTACAGTTAATGGGGCCTGAATGGCCGAGTAGCTAGCTCTCTGTCGCTCGTTACCAAAAGTTTTAGGTTCGAATTCCGGCGGTGCCATGGATGTTTGTAGTGGTTCGGAATCCACTTTGAACCGTAAGTCCCGGTCTAATATGACTGTAAGAGCGTTGCGGGGGCATTGTTACTCCGCGTCCGTGGCTGACCAAGTTACACGCGCCCCCGGGTAGTGCAAAGTGAGTAACATCGGTGCAGCCTTTTTGGCGAAGATCGCAGTCTATTTGCCAGCTGAATTAGAAGAAAAAATTATGCATTTATGTTTTTTTTCATCGCTGATTTATTTGCTACCATTTTTAGTTGTCCCCCCCAAACTTCTTCTAGAATTTCTTTTCCTCCTTTAAATTTTTAATTTCTGATAATTATCGATACTTTGTTTTCTTACATTTTAATTCCGAGCAGATATTTACTACGAGTCGACAGATATTTTTACGAGAGTCGACTACGCGTACGTAGTCGACTCTCCCCCGTCTAAATCTAGTAGCATAAAGGCGGAGCGTCTCATACAATTGATGGAAATGAGTTAAGTGGGCGGACTTAGCTTCTTAGCTCCAACTATTGGAAAGAGAGGAAATTATTTATGCGAAATACTACTGTGTCCAAAAAGTAAGACCCATTTTCAATTTAAAATTCTCGGGGATAATAGAATGTCATTTCTTTTTTTTTTTTTTAGGTCGTTGGCACGGTCCTTGACATCTGTGTGAAATTTCACGTCAAAATAGTCATTAGTGTTTGAGTTACGCTTGGCTTTGTGAGACGCTAAAACCTCTGGTCGACCCTCCACCTCAACGGACGAAGCTCCCGTCCAAAAAAATTAAAGATTGGGTGCTTGCAAACCGTCGATTGACAATTAGAGACTTCGCTGATGATGTTGGAATTCCAAAAGGATAGGTCAATTCTATTTTGTGCCTGTCTGTTTATAATAAATAAAAACAGATTAAATAATTCTCAATTTTGAAAAGTTAATAGCTGTTTGTTATTAGTTACTACTTTATTTAGATATTAACTCAAAATTAAGTTATTATTTGAAATTTTTTTGCTATTTTTAGCTCCTACTCTACATATAAACATGTTTGAAGTTACAAAATTAATATTAGTAGTGTATCGGGTACTAATTAAAAAACATGAACACACATGAAAATTAAAAGTTATATTTTTATTACTACAAAAATTTAATACTTTCATGCATAACATAAGACGGGAATAGAAGAGTCAAATACAGATTTCTTTTGAGTGACAAAAATGTAAATATACATTCATAAATTGTACAAAAGAAAAATAAATCACAAACTCATATATATTTGAATTTCACTTGGATTACAATGCAATAATTATACGCATTCAAAAAATAGAGCAATATACTAACATAATTTTACTGAAAATTTACTATTTACATACTTTGACAAAAAAAAAAAAAAAAACCACACTTTTGTCAAAAATAAATAATTCTTGTATTTAAAAATTAATGAATGAATTGAATGAAAATAAAGGAAACTTCTAAACTTGGTTCTACTATTAAAAAATAATATTAAGCATTTAACAAGAGAACAATTATAAAAATTTTGAATTATACTCGTATAAATATGATTTTAAATCCAAGATTTCTATATTTTAAAAGCATGTGAAACATTTCAAATAAAAAATGGATTTTCCTTTATCATGAGATACAAATTTAGTGATCCTTACATTATTCTCCTTTGCATTTGTCTAAATGTTGCCTTTACTTTTTGAATAGATACATTTTTGGTGACAACTTTCCCATTGCATCTCTCGCCTCTGTTTTTGATGGCATGTTTTTCATTTCTACAGTTTCCAAAAATTTCGAATCGGTTTCCATGATATAAAGATGAGATATTGACTTCTTTCTTTTCTTCAATGGCACTTCTCTGTTTTCTGTTGTTTTGAATGACTCTTGAAGATTGGTATTTGGTTTTCTTCATTCTGAATGATCGCAGTTTACTACTATAAACGAGATCAGAATTGTGTTCAGATTTAGAATGTTTATTTTGATCAGAAGACATTTTATTTTTGTCCTTATTTTAGTTTTGTAAAAATCGGGAATTTCTTCTTTTACGATTTTTAGATATGTTTTCGACAACTTGACCAATCTCCATGTGAAACATAGATTACGAACTATCCTGAACCCAATCCATTGCATCTGAAGTATCGACATCACTGCGCTTAGAATTATCTTGCAGAGAAATGCATGGGTCAACCTGTCAACCCCTGCACTTTCAGTATTTTCAGCATCATTAAATTAGTACGCGGACAACTTATTTTTCTTCCAAAGATCCTTTTCTATGGAAAACATCTTTTTGACAGATTTGCTTTTCAAAAAAATTTCGTTCAGACAATTAACTTGATTTCAAATTTTCTCATTGCCGCTCGAAGATGTGTTCCTTCCAGAATCCATAAGTGAGGGGTGCATCGATTCAGATAAGTTGACGATATTCGCTGGCGTGTCAGCTGGAGAAAATATTGCTGCTGATATACTTTGTAGAGGAGAAGATTTAATTTGTGAATTGTCTTTATCTTTGCAAGGAATACTTGTATTATTTTCCTCATTTATATTTCTTCAATTCCAAGAATGTTTTGAGGATGTAATACATTTGGAAACACTCAAGATGGAATTCGATTTTCCAGGATATTTATCAATACATTTCCTTTAGCTGAATTTGCAGAAAAAAGAAGTCGGCAATGGTAAGACATCCACTACTGAAGCAGATGCCACATTCATACAAGCACAGGAATCTTTGCTGAATATCTCAATAGTTGATTTTACTGGTTTATAATAAAAACCATTTTTAGACGATTTCTGTGCGGTAGGTACGTTTTCCGAAGAGGGATTGTCTAAATTGTACGGTGGAAGTACATCATCCGACGAAGAAGGTTTATCGGAATTTTCGATGCTTTGATTAACTGAATTGACAAGGATCTCTAGAGTCGGACTGTCACGATCTTCAGAAACATTGGCTCCTCCATCTTGACACAGGAAAGTAGCACGGGGAAATTTATGTTTCGCCTTTTCTAACAAAATCCTTTGAAGCATTTTCAGCTGCTTCAAGAATAGGATTATCACGCAAAACTTTCTTTTGAGTTTCCATTAAATTGAGAATCTACAACGGGTTCGAAAACATGCTGTGACATGAATAAAGAGGAAGTACGTTTCAAAAGGGGGCAGGTGGATTAATGAATCATCTGTGAGGATAGGTATATTCTGAAGAAGTTTACGTGGCGTTGTTTTCCTTCGGTGTTTTTTTTTTTTTTTTTTCCTCAGGTTCAGCAATGGTTTTCTTGGATTGGAAGGGCACTTCTGACGATGCTTCCTTTAGAGATTCTTTGCTCTCTTTGAAGAGTGAACCTGTAGCTGATTGCTTCTATTCTTTACATTCGAAGAAGAAGCACACTTCTTAATTTTTTTTTTCACGACATCTTCTATGTTAGATGAGGTTGTTTCTTTAAACAATTGAGATAATTTTCTAACTACATCACGGCATGCATCGATACGCACCTGCTCCTTGAAAACTTTTAACATCGAAAGGCGTGGTTGATGTCATCAAGATGTCTGATGAATCCTCCTCATACAAAGCTTCGTTTTTTTTCGCTGAAGAAGCCTCTTGAGTGCTTGCATCATTGTTCTTTAATGATTCACGGACATCAGAAAGCTGTGTCGAATTAGAAGGAAGAACGTTGTTGGGAGATTCCGAAATTTTTTTCTCTATATATACCTTGTTTTTTAATCTTTGTACCACTGGTATTCTTTTCTTCTCCCGAAAACAGCAGTTCGACAAGTGTTCCTTCAACCGCACGTTGTTAGCATACTGCTGTGTGCAGAACGAACAAACTGTAATGTGTTTTCTCTTCATTGTCACTTGCATCCTTCTAGACTTCTTGTTCGAAGTTTCGTTCTTTCGAATAAAGCCCATTTTTTTACTCCATCCCACACTGAACTCGTTAACAGCATACTTTTGGGACTTTTTCATCCTACAGGCAAGGACTCTCTTTCAAGTCTTTCATCTTTTCGAGGCGAACAGCAGCACCACATTCCGATATGTGCTCGTAAAAGGCATTGCACCAAATACGGTGCAACATTCGTCGATTGCATCTTTTTTTCATTAGCTCTTCAAAGCTGATTTCGCCTGGGGTTTGGGGAGAGTAGTTTTCACCTCCAAAACAAAGCTGGGCTGGACCCCCATTCTCTCTTTCTTCATGCATCTTCTTGTGATTTATCAATCCCGATTCTAAATAGAATCTAACGTTGAGGCACTAGTGCCATTTGTAGAGATCAGGCATGAGGTACTTCTCACCCTCCTTGACATTTGCTTGTGACGCCATCAGTGCCGAATCGTCTCCGACTTTCTCAGTTTATACAGATCTTCAAGAATCTGTCGATTAGATACGGCTATCCTACAGTTCCATAAATCGGAAATGTATATATAGATGGGATTTACGTGGTTGCTTAAAAAATGCCTTTTCAGGCTATATTTCTGCTTATATTTTGCTCTACAGATTTGGCAAAAATATAACTGGAAATTTTTATCGTCAAGTACAAAGTCACAATTCTTCAGTAAACTTGAAGAAGTACTTCTGTGCTTCGGAATTAGTCTGAATTGTACTTTGAGCTACTACGAAAAGCGGAAACCACAGCAAGTTCTTGAAGATTTGTTTCATGATCTTGAAAATCGCGTTGAAATTCTCTGACAACTTGAATTTGTCAGACGACTTGCTGACGATTGGAATTTGTAGTCGCTGATCCGCATTGATGATTAATAAATATCTCATTTTTAAATTTTCGAGAAGGTAGATTTTTGTACATCAGCTAATATACCACTTTTGGATGACTTTCGTACCAAAGAAATTAGAACAAAGTCCATTATACGAGAATTTCAAATTTTCCATTTCAAGTACCTAAAAAAAAATTGTCTATATAAATAAGATTGACATCATTAATGCACAATACAACGAAATAATAACATGTTTAAAGATTTTAAGTATTATGTATTCCAAAAAGAACGAGTCACCCATTTCATTTCACATCGATTATTTCAAAACTAATGTTTGGGATGTGTAATCAAGCCAACTGTCATAGAGCTCTAGATTCGGCAAAGTATCTGCAATTCATCAGCAAGTAAAGAACTCATCAAATGGAGTTTCGACTTCCCATTGGTCGAGGGATGTAAATCTTTTTTTTTTGTTCTAATGCAGCCGGAAAACACTTAGACAGATTGGTCTTGGATGCCTTAAGGCAAGCGCTGCAGACGTTACCCACTTTGCATTACCCAGGGGCGCGTGTAACTTGAAGATACGGACGCAGAGTAACAATGCCCCCGCAACGCTCTAGGATCCTATTAAACCGGAACCTACGGTTTAAAGTGGATTCGAACCACTACAAACATCCATGGCATCGCCGGTTCGAACCCGAAACCTGTGGTACCGAGAGCCAGAGCGCTAGCCACTGGGCCATTCAGACCCCGGGATGTAAATCTAGAACCCGATATTGCTTTGTTTTGTCATCCAGTTTAAAAACTCTATCCGGAAAGGTATATTTAAGAGGTTATTAATTACCAAAGTTTCTTAGAGTCGCTTAGTTCAGTAAATATTAGCAAACGTCATTTAAAAATTGTTAATATTTCATAAATTAAAAAGCCTAACAGGTGTAAAAACTTCAGAATACTCTTTAAGTGCATCCCTTTTAAATAAAATTGCTTTCAAAGACAGTTCTCTCAATTGTCATATTTTTTTCTGAGTTTGGTTTGCCGCTCTACTGTCATTTTGTGCATACTTTGGGCTAATTAGACCGGGACCTTTAGTTTAAAGTGGATTCCGAACCACTACAAAGATCCATGGCATCGCCGGGACTCGAACCCGAAACCTGTGGTACCGAGCGTCAGAGCGCTAGCCACTCGGCCTAGGCCCCTATTTTTCTGGGAGATTTGTGAGGAAACATTTTTGAATTTTAATCAACAGTTTTGAAAATTTGAATTGCTTTCATGTAATGAATACTGCCACAAAATATTTAACATTTTGTCCGTTGGATTTATGTTAAGCGACACGAACACCTTCGTAGAAATATTTTTTTTGAAATTACTAAAATATTTTATCTTTGTACACATTTTTGAATGATTACATTTAAAAACTTAGAATATCACATAAAAAAATTTCATTATTTTTTTAAAAATTTTATAGGCTAAAATAAGGGCATAAATGGTCAAAAGTACTGTTACAAAAAATAAATCAAAATCAAAATAATTTTTTTTTTTTAAATTTCTAAGTTGATATTTGTTTGTACACACATTCTACAGGAAATTGACCTCTGGTGAATTTATATCTTTATTATTTATTATTCTGTATTGGCTTAAATGTTGTCGACACAAAATTCTTCCAAAATTTGCATGCAGTTCCATGTTTAACAATTAAAATAAAAAATATTTATGTAGCTAGAATGGTTTCTAAGGTCTATTTCCTGTAAACACTTATGATAAATATTTATACTAAGTTTTGGGACATTTGGATCAAAAAGCATAAAAAAATGTTGAGATCTAGCACAAAAACAACTTTTAAATGTAAATAAATTTTTAAAATACAATTGCATATGATAAAATCCTCCTGGTTTATGTGATTCACCCTCTTTGTCATTAAATAGGATTGTCTTTTTCTTTCTCATGGCTCTCAAACATTTTCTACGCTTCTTTAACAAAATGTGTGGGGCCTGTTCTGGTGGTCGGTACCACAGGTTTCGGGTTCGAGTCCCGGCGGTGCCATGGGCGTTTGTAGTGGTTCAGAATCCACTTTAAACTGTAGCTCCCGGTCTGTTTAGCCTACAGTGTGCACAAGATGACCGTAGAGCGATAAACCATACCAATTAACAAAATGTGTTGATAATCGTTTGGATTCTTGAATTCTGGTGTTATCAAGATGTTTGTTCATTTTTTAAACACCTTTAGGCACCCCGTTAAATTAATTTGCTGCATCATGGGATCCTTATTTTACAGTTTTCAGCCCAAACAAAAATTTCTTTCGGTTCCATTAAAACTTTCTTTTTTCATTTGCATTCTGAGTTTTCCATGCAGACATTTTTGCAGAAGATCCCTTGACCATAATTCTAAATACACTGGCTTCATTATATTCAGAATATCATTTGGCAAACCAGTGTATTTTTCAATGATGGTTTTCCCATTTGCTATAGCTTGCTGATAAAAACACCAACTTTCTTTTCCAATGGGACACTGGCCATGCATGGATTTCTTTTTATTCGATGCACAATGGAATAATGCCGAATTGCATATTTTGCAATACGAAGCAATGTTGGTAATTTGAAATGTCATAATAATTTTGCAGTTTATGAATTAAAGCATCTGTTAATTTACTTTTTCCAGATAGACCTATAGTTTTTTGATTTTAACTTTGGCAGTCTTGACCCTATTCTTTTTTGCACGCGGCCAACACATTCTAGTTTCAATGTACTGTTTATTCCATAAATGTCTTGCACCTACTAAAACCCTTTGGGACTACCATCTCCGTAATAGGCTGTGTATTTCAACCGTCGAGATTTCACCTATCTTAAAAATATGCGATAAGTTCCAATGGATTCCAATTTGGCAGAAGAGCCTTCGTAGTTGCATTGGCATATGCGAACTTCTTTTAAAGCAGCATATTCTGCATTCCTATGCATTTTTTGTAGTTTTCTGCTGGTAGGGTAGTACGAAGACATAGCTTCCAAGTCTAATACTTTTCCAGCAGGGCCGGATTTAGATGAAAAGAGGCTATTCCACTTATGAGACCCTTTCACTTCCCATTTTTAAATTTGATTTATTAAATTCATTCCTCCCCTTTTAATTCCATTTTTAATTTTAAAATTTTTCAATAGTCTATAAGCACTTCGATAAAGTATTAACCTACTGAACTCAAAAGGCGAGAATCAAATGATCGTGTACGCAATCCTAAAATCAGAATCTTTTCTAATAATATTAACACGTATTTCATATTATCGAAGTAATACGAATATAACCGAACATCGTATTATCAATAGGTTTGTTCGCTTGTCTGTTCCAACCAGTATTTTATTTATGCAAGAACAAACCAGAGCTTAGTAGCTTAAGGCACGTCAATATTTGCCATAGCAATCAATGAACGTATGGACGATACTTTGGTGCAATCTAGTGTGTACAAAAGAACAGACCCAATGAGCCGAATGCGTTGATCTTAACCAATACATTTTTTGTTTGTTTATGAGTCACATGTGTAGAATTTCTCCTTATTTTCGATTCAGTGTTTATTGTTTTTAGAATAGTGTCATTCTAATTTTGCTAACAATTGGAATGTAGGCCCTCTTGATCTTGAGGCCCTAGCTGAAGCCGAGTTAGCCTATAGAAAAAATCCGGCCCTGTTTTCCAGTATTAATGGAAAGTACAGCGACACAACCATTTAATGAAGTATGCCCTCTACAGAAACACCACATTCATTTCTGTTAAAATTTTCTGCAACTCCCTTTAGCTGCATTGCACAAGGAATCTTCAGCTACATCTGTGGCAACTTTCAAAAGTTTGTGCTCATGCTTTCTGTATCCGGATTTTGAAAGTCCTGGCAAATTCATTGGTTGCACAAAATGTATATGCTGAGGAAAAACCCTTTGCCTATTTCCCTCGTGCCACAGACAAATCTCATATTCACTTCATATTCGTCTCTGGGTTGAAGAAAACCCTTTTAAGAAATCATACTTGCCTCACTTCAAAGTAAAATGGGAGCACAATTCCTATTTCAAATCTTCAAGTAAACAAATGCTATTATTAAAACATTTAAGACAGGGATGGGCAAAAATATGTTTGGCGCGCCAATATAAATTTTTCTAAAATTTTAAAAACAATATACAAGTATTACAATTTAAACAGGTTAACGAAATGAATGAAATTGCGATTTCATTTTTAAAAGTTCCTTATAGTGAGGTTCGAAGTGAGATGGACTGATTCTAAGGAACGAGGCTAAATGCTCATCTGTCGGTCTATTTCTGAAATAATTCTTTCTAAGGTTCATAGTTGAAAACACTTATTCACATAAGATGAAGCAAACACAGCACTGATTTTCTGGGCTTGAGATATTAAATGTGGGAAACTTACTTTCGATAATGATTTGTAAAACTCTAACCTTGGCATATTTAGAAACAACCGCTTGAGATGATTGTTAGATTGCAACTCAATTCATTCAACCTGCAAATCTGACTTCACTGCTTATGTTGAAAGGCATGGTAAACATATCCAATTCTGTTTGAATGGCACTGAAATCTTGAAATCTGTGTTCGAACTTAAAAGCAGTTTTTCAAGCCATCTTCATAATTCTTAAGCTTCTCTTCATTTACTGAGTGTATTGAATTTAACCTCGGGAAATGAGACAAGTCGTTCTCAGCTAGCGGAACAGGAAAAAGATTAAAAAGCTTTGAGATGGGCCCAGATGTCCGCAATCTTTCCATACGCAATCAATGATATTAGAACTCGCGCCAAAAGAAAAAGCCGCTGGCTGGAGCTTAAAATGCGCAGTCTACAACATGTGAGGTCTAATTCACCTATATTGTTTTCCGATATGTCTGCTCCCCGAGAAAGAGATAACGCTTGTTGGCTCCAATCTACAGCTATAACTAACAAAGAACTCCCGCTTTTAACACTTTACCGAGTGAAAGCTGCCTGTGCTCATATTTCCGTCGATTTATGTTTTGTAGAACAAAAATAGAGAAAATAAAGAGAGCAAAAGGAAGAAAAAAATATTTAATCAAAGTAGAAAAGGTTACATAATATATAATTATATATTTCTTTTAATTTGCCTCGTACCGGCAAATTAAAATTCTATCCTTCGGGCCGGATAGAACCTTCCGGCGGGCCGTAGTTTGCCCATCCTGGTCTAGAGAAAGCACTGGCGAATCACAATTCGAAGCTTTGTTCACAGAGGGAGGAACCGTTGCCGTGATTTCCCCACGACCACCCCCCTCGATCCAGGTCGCACCTCCCGGATTCGAAAGGTCTCTGCAAGTCTAGATTCACATATGGTACTTGTTGCATTACCCATGTTAGCATCGTTTTTACATTTTTCATTAAACAGATTGCCATAAAACTGTCGTTTCCTTCTCCGAGAAGAGTTTTTCCCATTTTAATGCACAAATAGTAGTATTTTAGCAATAAAACACGATAAACAAATGGATTGGAAATAGTAATGACTTGAATTGACTAGGTGCTTTGAGATGTATGCTCGCGGACGCTGCTTTATCTCAATTCATCCAAATGTTTTTCTTCCCAACAAATTTGCAGAAGTGGAAATGAGGCCTCCTCAAAAATGAAAAACACTCCCAAAATTTAAAATTCCAAAAATCACCGAAAAATTCAGAAATTCCAGGACTCCAAATTTTCTTCTGAAATACCATAAACGTTGTCGACACTTTCTAACAATCAAAAGAATAACAATAAAAGAAGTATATTTGGACATGGAAGGAATAGACGAACTACTGATCAATCGATCAAACATTTTAACATTTAAACGATGATTTAGTACAGGGGTCTCCAAACTTTCCAGCCTTAGGGCCATACTGTTTACTCCAGTAAGTACCAAGGGCCAAAACCGTTTTAATTTTTCTGACATTATCTATAATTACTAGACCAGTCGCCGAGTATGCGCTTTGAGCTAAATTCGCTTCATTCTCAAAATGAAGTACACAAAGATTGTTTACAGATCTAAGTAACCGATGAGCATCTTAAATCTCTTTTAATAATTGGTACAAGTAAAATTGATCCACAACTACAAACTATTTTCAGTGAAAAATCACATTTACATAAATCTCATTAGTATTTTTTTACAAGTTTACAAGTACCCGCGGTTTCATTCGCGTTCATTTAGCTTTACCGTTCCTGAGAGAGATTTTCAGGATAAAAGCATACGTTTGATTCAGGATATATACATTCCAAACATTTATATACATACATATGCGATACTTTTACCTAACATAACTACCGAGGGTAACCGCGCCATGTTCACTAGTTCATTATGTTAGTGGGATTCCTTAAATTATTTGTTAGTTGTTATGCTTAAGTTAAATTTTCTGCGTATTATGCTTGCCATTAAGCTTTACCTACCAAGTCAATAAAACCGAGTTATTATCATTCTGTGTTTTTTATTCAACTTATTACATCAACAATAAGCTTGCTTCGCTATCGCGGGCCGGATGGATGACACTGGCGGGCCGGATTGGCCCGCGGGTCCGTAGTTTGGAGACCCCTGATTTAGAACGCATGAAGCACTAGTTACAAAATACTTGAAACGAAAAGTGAAATGAGATAACACAAAGAAAACATATGGGGAACCCCATAGTTGACGGGGTTACGAGACTTTTCGTACGAATTGGCAGAATTACTTTTTTTGTAATAAGCATCTTCAGACATACCGAATAACCATGAGTATGATAGAACTCTATATCCAAAGCCCCTTGAGTTTGTTTCTGTGCTGTTACATATTTTTTGCATTGAAAAACAAAATACGTTCCACTGTTTCCGGAGTTTTGCAGACCGAACATAAAAGAGTAATGAAAAACAATCGTTACAAAGTAAACAACCGAAAAGATTCTAGATTGTTGCCACATAATTAAAGAAATAGAGAGTTGCGAAATGCTTTTTTTAATATTTTAAATCATATAAATTTTATTTATTTCTTATTATTTTCATTTGAAACAAAATTTTTTACATTCATTTTTAATACGCTTTTATTAGTTTCCACCTGTATGTTTGTTTGTTTGTAAACGACTCTTTAGGTTCGATTTTTGCCCTACTTTAAGCGATCAGATTTAATTTTAAACGTCGTAGACTTATCAAGGACACTAAAATAGTTCGATAAATTTATTATCTCATCGATAAGGATCACCGGGATGAGTGATTTTATTTTAACTTATAAAGAGCAATTTAACTCTATGTAGAATGAAGGTACCTAAGGCATTTAAACCTCACGTGGGACAGTGGCACAACGGATAACGCGCCTGACTACGGATCCTGGCTGGCTCGGACCTATTTGGTATTTAGCCTTTGTTTTACTCTCAATAACAATTTATTGTAAAAATGAGGTTCCACTACTCCGTACCGGGGACTTCATTTAAATAGTATAGTTTAAAAAAACACGCTTTTAGAGTTAAACTATAAAGTAAAAAATAATTGTTAATATAATAATAAAAGGAATGTCATTGTTCTAAAAGAGCGAAGTTCTTTGTATGACATTTTTAAACTAACCCTGCATTTCGGAATGAAACGAGTGAAAAATGATAACGATGGATATCGAGCACGCTTTTAGAACAGTGACATTCATTTTCTCATCAGTCATTTTATTCTCGTGTTAACAATATTTTTTACTCTTTTAGTTTGATTAACTCTAAAAGCGTGCTTTTTAGTTTTTTTAAACTATAATTTATTGCTTATTAGAGTGTTACCAAACTAGTCAAATTAATTTCGGTTTCATAAAAACTTACTTCATGTTTCAAAAAAGGCTGACTGCCAAGCACAATTTAAATAGCTGCCATAACGTTGCTTCTATAAAAGATAGAAACAAAATTTAAACATGTTTAGAAAGATGAAGAATCTGGCTTTAAATGATATACATAAAATCTGAGTTTTAAAGTGTCTCGTTTATCTGAAATCATAGCTGGTCATATTGGTATTCGAATCTATCAACGGAATGAACTTTGACAAGAATAAACTAGGCTGGAAATCTTTGCAGACTCAAATGTACTACAATTATTAAAGAGGTTATTAATTACCAAAGTTTCTTATAGTAGTGCAGTTTAGTAAATGTTATCAAATGTCATTTAAATAATTGCTAATAGTTCATAAATTTAAAACTCTAATAGATCTAAAAAACTTCAGAATATCCTTTAAATACATCCTTTTAAAATAAAACTGCTTTCAAAGATTGCTGTTCTTCCAATTGAATAATTTTTGAGAGATTTGTGAGAGAAAACAAAACATTTTTTTTAAATTCCAGTCAACTGTTTTAATAACTTTTAAATTGCACTTCCATTTGATGAATACTGCGTCACCAAAACATTTAACACTCAGTTCGTTTGATTTATATTCAACTGAGCTGCTCATATTGATATTCGAATTCATCATTCATAAGAATAAGC